>PVJS01019054.1:10000-34166 GCA_004027185.1 Glis glis | reverse complement strand
AGAGGAATCAGTAGCTGGTCAGGCAGTCTAAGAGCTGGAGCCTTAGGATTGAAGCAACCACCAATTCAGTCCAGTCCAAGATGTGAAGATAAGGAAGCTCTTCGGAGAAATGATGGTGAAGGCTGGAGGCCGACGATCTCAGACGAGAGCAGATGCGTTTTCTCAGGAAGAGTCGCGGCTCCCTCTATGTGGCTTTCTCCTTCTTTTTATCTAAGTCCTGCACCTATCAGAACCCTGCTGCCCACATTTAGGGCAGGACTTCAGTTCAATCTGCTGTTATACAACCAAAGTCACATGATCTTAGGAGGGTCAAGTTGACAAACCAGACCAACTATCACACCATTAATAGGGAAACAGATGTGAATAGTTGCAGAATTCAAAGTCCAATAAACCTGCATAGAATCTTGATCCTGTACTTTATTAGCTAGGAAAAAATTAAAGTTGCTTGAGTTTTGCTGTTTTATTTTGGTACCTCATTTTCTGTAAAAAGAGAGTGAAGATGTCTGTATTGTTAGATTGCTGAGAACATGAACAGTAAGGTTCCTGACATGCTCTGTGCCCAATGCAGCGTCTATTATCAGAAGACCCACCCAGGCCATCTGTCGTACTGCAATCCTAATCAATTTATTTTCTTCACATCCCATTTTTTCAGGTCTTTGCTCTATGTTTATCAAGGGGGCAGCTAGTAAGCAGAGAAACTAAAGCAACTGATAGGTTGGCGAGTGCAAGGTGGTGCATGTTATCTGAGCGGGTGTGTGGCATAGGGAAGAGGTAATCACAGAAGTTCATGGTTCTCCTCCTGGCTGCATGCCCACGTGTCTTGGGTAGACCACTTCTCTTTCTAAGCCTGATATAAAGTACATGAACTTATTTCATAAGCTATAAAAATAGTATCCAAGCACTTATGTGTGAAGGGTTTACTAATTATACACAGCTATTATTGATTGCTTTAATCATCTTTGCCAATGCTATTCACTTTTTAGCAGGGATCTGACTTTTCCAGGTGATGAAACCTTTTTTTTTAGAGTTTATTTATTCTATATGTATTTTCATATACAGGTGAAAATATATAATATACTTACAATGATAAAAACCTTTAGAGAATGGAATGCTTACAACAGTGGAATTTCAGGCCCTGGAGGTGGTCAGCCCAGGAGCATTTTGGACAAGAGTCATCACTACAAGACACTTAACCTGGCTTCAATAGCAGTTCACCCCCGACCTAGGTTTCACTGGGTATGTGCAAAAGGAGAGTAGAACCGAGCTATGGTAACAGTCTTTGAAGGTCACAGACTCCTTTCCAAATATTTGGGGTCCAATAAAATTCCAGATGTATTTGGCCTTGAGCAATTTTGTTTTTAAATCCATGTGTGTTTTAAGGAAAATTTCATCCATATGTTTTTGATTCATTTACACTTTAGTCATTAAAAATTGTTTTATTTCTTAGTTATCTAATGTCCAAAGAGTTTTTTTAATGAGTGTTTAAAAGCACTTTCCTTGGGGAAAAAAGTAAAGCCACTCTAAAGAAAAGTCCAAATAACAGGAAGCTGTGGTTTGCCAAGAGTAAATAAATTTTACACACCCAAAGTTTCCATCTTGAGTTCAAACTCCAAACCTGTCATCTCTGTGTTGTGTCTAAAGAAACTTTAACAAGTTCTCCTCTCCAAAATAAGCAGAAAAGCACCAGGTGAAAACAGACTTAAAATAACTAACAAAATACAGCACTACATCCTCACGTACAAGTCTATTTTAACTGATTTGTACATAGATATTGGATACATAGTACGGAGTCAGGTAAAATACATAGGTTATTCTATTGTTGAATGACCTTGGGTAAATCATTTAATTTCATAACATCTCGCTTTCTTGCTAAAGAACCTGGAATAATAAGGTCTGCCCTACATATATCAAAGTGTTGAAGCTATAATCAATGGACATACAGGATATTACAACTCCTTGAAGATAGTGATTTATAAATGCATTATGTGCACAGTACAGTAATAAAAATGCGTAATCATTACTATGGAACAAGAATTTTGCAAAAATGACAACTTCTGCTAATTTCAATGGAATGCAATTAGTGGAAAAATTATATAAAGAAATTTGAATTCAGGTGCTTTGCTTCTTTAATATATAACCATATTTTTTCTTGGTCCAGAGGTAGTCAAGAACAAGTTTTAAGAATTTTAAATTTGCAGAGTAGCAGCAAATACCCATTAAATATTTACAACGTGCTAGCCCCTTTAATGCAAGCTATTTTATTTAATTCCCTACCTAATCCTCTTAAATAGATATCATGATCCTCAATTTACAGGTGAGGAAATTAAAAGAAACTAGTTCAAGGTCATAATAAGTAGGGAAAACAGCAATCAAACAAATGTTGCCTTTGGGCTCCAGTTTTTTTAATTTCCTTTAATCAAGCTGTCTCCAACATCTCAAAATGTAAAGAAAAAATTTCCACTTTAAGAAAATAGTGTTATTCTTCCTGGAAGAAATAACAAAGTTAACAAAAATAAATAAAATAATCATTATTAATTCTTTCCTGGCTCAACCTTTTCTTGCCTTGCGTGAATGGCTATTTGCAATGTATCTTTGATTATTAAGTTAAACCTTAAGCATCCATTTAAACACTGCCATGACATAATTAACAAAAGAAACTTCATTTTTTCTACAATGTTGAGATTTATACCCTATTCTTTATCTGAGCAAACATAAGCTATCTTATTTTCTCCAGTTTTATACTGTGCAATTTTATTGCTTGATATTTCTTGAAGTCCACCCCCAAAAGCCTGTCTTACCATTCTCAAGAACAGATGGGCCACTTCAAGACATATTTTTAATGAAGTGCTAGATTGTGAATGGAGTCTGGGTGTCATAGTTGCCTGATGACTACAGTGCGTTTGTGTCTGCAGGTCATGTGCGGTTAATGGCTTCTACAATTTACCAAGTTCATTAAAAAGAGCCCTGTGTCAGTTGGCTTTTCTGGCATAATAAACAGGTCACCACCTCACAGCTTAAAATGGCATTTATTGTGTCCATGACTCCATGGATTGGCTGAGTGATGCTGATCTGGGCTGGCTCGGTTGATTTCTACTGAGATGCCTGTCATGTGTGCATCAGCTGGTTGGTCAGCGTGGTCTCGGATGGCTTCAGTGAGATGTTGGCAGTTGGCATTGGTGTCCAGAGCGACAAGAGTAACTGGGCTGTGTGCCTTTCATTATCTGGCAGGCTAGCCCAAGCTTCTTTGTAGAGTGGCCTCAGGGTCCCCAAAGAAGAAGCTGAAAGGTCTTGAGGCCTTGCTGGGGACTTGTGCACCCTTAATTCCACTGCATTTCATTGGTCAAAGCAAGTCACTTTCCCAGCTCAGATTGAAGGGTGAGAGAAATCGCATCTACCTCTTGCTGGGAGGAGCTATAAAATAAGTGGCCACTTTTACTATTTATCATAAGTTTTCTTATGTCCACTTCCCAATTCTGTTACTAGTCTCTAAAACTTTTACTCATACCACACTGTGAATAAGTAAAAGAACAATGGAGACAAACACTCGCTATAAGCTACCTTTGGTATTTTTTCTGTATTTTGGAAAGTGTATCCTATCCTGCCCCACCACTGTATCTTGGAAGCACATAACTTGCTTTGATTTTACAGGTTCACAGTGGAAGGGGAATTTGCCTCAGGATGAATGGCACCTTCAGTCTCACTGTATCTAATTTAGAAGGGACCTTAGACTTTGGGCTTTTGAATTAATGCTAGAATGAGTTAAGGCTTTGGGAACTACTGGGATATAATAAATGTGTTTTACATGTGAAAAGAACATGAATTTGGGGGGGTCATAGGTAGAATGCTATGGTTTGAACATGTCCCCCAGAGTTCATGTTTTGGAAACTTAACCCCCAGTGTAACAGCATTGGTAGGTGGGACCTTTAAGGGGTAATTAAGTCACAAGAACTCTGCCCACACAAATGGGTTATTGGCACCACCATGACATGATGTAGCAAGAAGACCCTTGTTAGATGCCAGTGCCTTGATACTGACCTTCTCAGTCTCTATTCAGAACAATGAACCAAATAAGTTTCCATTCTGCGTAGATTACCCACTCTCTGGTATTCTGTAGAGCAGCACAAAATGGATGAAAACACTGGAGAAAAAATTTATGTCTGCAAAATGAAATATCTTTATTAAGATATTACTCTGAGCTTTGTTGATCACTCACATAAAATACAAATATCTTCAAAATATGTCCAGTTAGAAAAATCTATCCTAATATCCCCTCCCCAAATCTGCTTATCACCATGCTCTTAATCATCCTCCTTCTAATTCCCTGACCTTCCAGGGAAATTATTAGCCACTGTCCATGAATCAATACAGATCTGAATCTCTGGCCTCTCCTTCCAAGGAAGATAAACAGTGATGTACACTGCTCCAACTTCTGCTGGAAGGATTTTCCTTTTCTTTCACTTTCTTCGAGTGAAGTGTAGCTGCGCACATTCGTCCAGTGCCAGTGTACTGCTGGGAGATGATTCTATGCAGGTTGCTTGCCTTTCTGGGTGTCGGGTGAGCACATTCGTGGATGGCCTTTGTGTTAAGCCGCCTTTCCAAAGATGATTGTATATGAACAACTTTGGAAGCAGAATAGTGTCTCCATCCAAAGCAGAGGCATGTTTGCTTACTGCCTGTCCATAACTATAAAGGGTCTGAGATATTTTACCCCACTTACAAGCTAACAAATCCACCTGCAAGGATTTCATGCAAATTCAGATGCTACTGGGCCAGATCAACTATATTCTTGAACGTTCCATTTCCATTGGATGAGTGAGGTTAATGGGCTCTTCTCACTTTGTTAGTCATTACATCCTAGTTAACCACCCCCAAATGGGAATATCAGGCTAGAGGGCCACAAAGTCTCCCTGGGTCAGGAGTTTAGTGTTAACAAGAGGCCAGTAGTGATCTAATAACTACATTTTGGGGGGTGTGTGGTCATGTCAGGGAGACAATTGAGTCTGGAATTCCAAGCGGTGTCTGTGAATGGAGACTGCCCTTGTTTTCCAGATGGTAAAATCATCAGTCACAGAGGACTTGAGTTCAAAAAGGTCACTGAGGTTTGGGTCCCAAAGGTATGGAAAACATGCTGAAGCTTTCTGGATAACTTCCTCCACAGCTTGTGGGTTTGGCTGCCACTCAGTCATGCTGACGTAGGAACTAGCTGGTAAAAATGAGGAGGCAGGATGCCCAAATGAGTCAAGTATGGTCTAATCCCTAAAGAATCCTGTAAAGCACTGGGGAGATTGAAGATGCAACAGTTTTTCCTTGACTCCCAGAAGAATTCATTGTTGTGAATCCATCCACATAGTTCTAAGAAGTAATTTGGCAAGCAGGACTATGAATTTTGACAGGGTGTGTCAGCAACCCTGGCAGATAGAGGTGTGAAAACAAGTACAGTCAGGTAAATTGAGAGTGAGGCTTCTGAGTTACCAGCAAACAAGACATCAGCTGTACAGTGAAATCTTTGACCATCTAAGGAAAGAGGTGCTCATTCTACCTCCTAAGCACCACCCCCAGCCTCCATGCTAAATGACAGTGACAGGGGCTTTTGTACCACTGCCACTTCCCTACCTGTATTACCTCCTGATTGGGAGAATTCCCTGCTATAGAACAAACACATCAGCACAGCAACTGGTAGTATACATCAAGATGTAGAAATAATAGCAACAGTACACTGACAGTCTTGGCCCCATCTGCAGCATCCTTCCCTTCTCAAAGCTTTCGTGTATGCTGGGATGGTGGTATATGGCCTTTTTAGAAATTTTTTGGAAACAAAAAGTCCTCAGCCTCACCCTATTCATCTTTCTCTTAAATTATGTGAAATTGGGTAAGGAAGTGGAAGGGGTCAGAGGTCAAAGAAGGAGAGAGCGGCTCCATGCCACCAAGGAAGGTGAACTTACTTTCTATTGTGTCTGACCTGGAGGCTGCTTAAGGCTCAACCAATGCTTTTGATCCACCCAAAGCTCTTTACTTGCATGGATCAACCCATTGATTTGTGCTCTGGAGACTTCTTAACTCAGCAGCTGTGGTCACATTGCCTTTGGTCTAGGGTCTCAGGACTGGCTTCCCATTATCATGACAGATATCATTCCTTGTTTGCCACTTAGATAACAACCAAAATCCAAAGCACGATTCAAGAGGCTTGTTCTAATCCTACCTTTTGAGCTCAGCCACTAGACATTCACCGACAGGTAAAATAATCAAGAACCCTTACTACCATTTGGGGAAGAGCATTTGCTGCTGGGTCATAGGGGATCTTCTCTGATTCCCTAACCTGGCTTACAAGACCCTTTCTCTTCCAGAAAGACATGCCTTTGTCAGCATGTCATTTTCATCATCAAAAACTTTCAGTGACTGTGAATGGTCTGAGATCCTACCATACTTGGCAAGCTAATAAATTACTCTGTTGTGGTTTCATGGGCACTAGCAAAAGACATAAGCACCCTGGTTTATAGAAACAATACCACTTATTGTTCATACCATAGCAAGCACTGAGCTGTTTATAGATAGTTCTTTCGGCTCCTGGGACCTACTGAGGTCTTGGAAAGCAGCCCAGCCCAGGTGAATGCTGCACATACAATGAACCGCACCAGTGCTGAGGACTCCAAGCTCGGGGAACCCAAGTGTTTTATAATGGGCAACAATCAAACCTGCCTACCTTTGCCAATGAGTGTGATACTAACTTGTTATTTTACTGGACAATGTTGAGAAAATTCTCCCCATTTCTTGACAACTTAGAGACAGTGATTAGAGACACTGACAGTCTTTCTCTGGACTCTAAAATCCAAAATGGCCCACTGTGCTCTATGCCTCTTTCTCATTAGATTGGCCAAATACAACAACCTGTCATTCACGTTGGAAAAGTTGTCTTGATATTCCGTAGACTGATGGATTCCTAGAGATCTTATTGAAGTGGCAGACCCTTGAATTTTTATGGAACATTTTTCCCATTCTCTGGCAAGCATGTATCTTACCAAGAGTGATTTTTACTTCCTACTGTCTAGGTCTAATCAGCACGATACCATCCATACAATGGGTCAATGTAACATCCTGTGAGGTAGAGACTTGATGCAGTTGGAGCTTGGACAGTGTAAGTATATTGCTAGCTGTGTCAGGCAAAAACCACACTCTTACAAAAACTCCTTTTACCCTCTCTCCCTTTAATACACTCAGGCGAAAGAACCCAAATCTATTTAAACCTACTATTCTCTTACTCAATACTTGTATCTGAGTAGGTAAATATTAATGAAAAATGACAAAATCAAATGTACTGAATGTATTTCAAATTTATGACCATAGTTTTCAAGTGAGAATTATGTTCAATTTCCTGGGTTCATCATACTCAAACTTTAGTAATATTGGACATTGTTGACCCCTCCCTCCTTAGAACACATCCTTCTCTAGGCACATCCCCACACTTCATACTTGCAATTGTTTATTCAGTCTTTCTACTTGAATATTTAAAAGATATCTCAAACTTAATGTGTCCATAAAAGAGCCATTATCTTCGTTCATACTCAAAATTTCCTTGGTCCTAATTTTAATAAATAGCACTACCATCAATCCACTTGTTTCAGTCAAAAACCTAGAAATTATCCTTAGTTATTTCCTTTCCCAAACATCACAGCTTATATTTCAGTAAATTACATTACTATATATCTAAAAGTCTATTCAAAATGTCATTATCTCTCACATCCCTCTGCCCTAGTTTAATAAAACATTATCTCTTGCCAGGACCATTGCAAGAGTTTCTAACAAGAACATGAAGTTTACTTTCTCTAGTAAAATAAGAATTTTATTTCTAAGAGTCCAGATTATATATATATATATATATATATACACACACACACATATATATACATATATTATATATATGTATTATATTATATATAATACATATATAATATATATATAATATAGAATACATATATAATATATATACATATATATATTATATATATGTATTTTTCCATTTCCTGAGGTAATAGAAACTTTACAGCCCCCAAGCTCTAAGATACATAAAGTAATTGAATTTCTATGGAACCTCCCCAGCAATCATGTGTCTTACCAAGAGTGATTTTAAGTATAAAAAAGTGGTTTGGGTTAACAGTTTCATCTAACCTCTTTCTGGAATTTTGTATATCTTACTTATAATAGCTTATCAAATATAGAGTTCCATAACCTCAAAAAAATTAAGTAGACTATTATAAAACAATGATAACTGTGGCCTAGTCTCTCAGATTATGTTGAGAAGCTCACTGCATTTAGGAAATGCTTTCATGGCACAGAGATATTTGGTCCTACAGCTCAAACTAGAGACTCCTATCAGGACCCTCTGTTCAGTGCTCTTTCTGCTTCTCCAAAGAGTCATACTGCCCATATGTATAAGTGTATGTGATCGCTTGATCATAACATATTACTTTTCTGACCACACTAGGCTATTTGTTATGGCTCTTCGGTTTTACTTTGTGTGTGAAGATGGCATACAATGAAAGATGAGCATTTTAGGTACAACCAAATATTAAAATTTCTGGTTATTTTCATTCTTCCCTCTCAAGTATTTCAAGTATACTCAGAGCTGTCAGAACTTTGTGTACATAAAGACATGCTTACAAGGTAGTAACCCTCTGCATCTCTTACTCAGGATCTAGCCACCAATCTACTGAGTTCCATACTACCCCAAAATTCTTCCTTTCTTAACACTAGAGACAACCCCAAATACGAGTTTTGATATGTTTTAAAAGCACTGTGGCCCCTGTAGCTGATTCTGGCCTCTTTCTTATTTGTGTGAAGTTTCTGACTGCCTGCTTATTTTATCCCAACATATGGGCTAAATTACACCTTCCCTTAAAAGTGTAATTGAAATCACTTTTCCATCCCAGCAGTTTGTCAAGATTTGGCCACCTGTAGGAACCTAAAGAGATTACATGCTAAAAACACGGAGCTCTATGCCAATCCCAACTTCTGCTCTTCAGCCCGAGGCTAGGTAATTCCACAGCTCAACATTTCAACAAACATTTATTAACTATTTGAAAGGTACCATGTAAATTACTCTGAGGAATACAGAGAGGAATTTTTACCTACCTCATCCAGAGGTTCACCATCTGGTGAATACATACACGTTTGACACAATGTGAATCTGACTGCAGTACATTCCATGGTAGAAACAAAATTTGGGGGTGAGTATTTGAATGATATCCTCAAAGAGCCATGGCATGTCAAATGTGGTGATGAGGCCACAAAGGCTGCAGGGTGTTTGAGGGGAATGGAAAAACTACCCACATTGCTGAAGTGAAGGTTTGTATGTGGGTTCCGGGGTACAAGGCTGGAAAAGTAGTTAAGGAACAGTCAAAACATATTTTGAACTCCAACCTTTAGATTGTGGCCCTGTATTAGTCAGCTTTTTCTTACTGTGACCAAAACACCTGCAAGAACAACTTAGAGGAGGAAATATTTGTTTGGGTCCACAGTTTCAGTCCATGGGCAGCTGGCTCCATTGCTTTGGACCTGAGGTGAAGCCAAACATCATGGCGAAAGAGTGTGGCAGAAGAAAGTTGCTCAGCTCATGGCAGCTGGGAATCGGGGGGGGGGGGGAGCCAAGGATAGATATATAGTCCCTGAGGCACATCCCCATTGACCTACTACCCCCATCAAATGGATGAATCCACGGATGAGGTTAGAATCCTTATGATCCAATCTTTTCACATCTGAACACTGCTGCATTGCCTAACACATGAGCTTTTGGGGGACATTCCAGATCCAAACATAACAGGCCCATGTTCTGAATGACCATGACTCATAGTTTTCATGCAGGAAGGTTTCTCCACCTTGCCCAAAGACAAGGGCACAGTTTAAAATAGAGAAAAGTAAAGTAAACTGGGACCTGATGACACTATTTGAGTCCAAAATCAAGTCTTACTAAAAACTTTAAAGACTTTTTCAAATGAAAGGCCCATAATTTATAAAGTAGTATATCCTAAAACTACAAGAAAGGGTCTTTAGTTCAGAGATCTAACTTCAAACAAGGGCCTATTTGTATTTGTCAGTTATCACCATAATGGTGTATAACAAATCATCCCTAAACTCAATGGCTTAAAATAGTAATCATTTATTCCCGTTTACATTTCTATGGGTTGACTGGAGGACAGCTAAAATGAACTGAGGTCAGGAGTGCAGCTTTGCTTCGATCTGTGTGTTCGTTTGAGACTCCACACTGTAGATTTGATTCAGGTATGCTCCATGCTCATTTCTTCGGGACTCTGTAGTCAGGCAGTAGGGGAAGTTCTCAGAGTGATGATACAAATATAAGAGGACAAACCCCAACACATGAGTCCAATCCAAGCCTCTGCTGCTGGCATAGCTGCTAACTTCCTTTTGGACAAAAAGAAAGATGCTTGGCTGAGCCCGAAGTCCTGATGCAGGTGCACATATTTCAGCTATGTGAAGTAAAGGAAAACTTACATGGCCAAATCCAACATCCATGGAAAATATAACTATTCTCTCCATCAGAATGTGAGGGGTAAAATTTTTTTTAACAAAAATATATTCTGACACATTATTCTCACTAAGCATATAGGGACTTATCAAGAACTAGACAGTAGCTCAGGTAATAGGGAGGAGGTTTATCTAGGAGCCACCATGAGATAAGTCCCTACTGAGTACTACTGACCCAGCCTTGAATACAAAGTGATACATTCTTTAATGGGCATATTAATGTAAAAGTGACAGGGGGACAGACAGCCAAGTGACAATGTCTACTAGAAGGCTGGAAATACTGAATTGTAATTTTCTGGGAGATAATTTGTACATTGAAAAGAAAAGCTATGGATCTCAATTTATAGGAACATTACGTTTGAGCTGAGGTAGAGCAACACCCAATCGGGAAGGAAGAGAAACAATAATTAGAGGGCCAAGAGGCTGAAAGGAAGGAACTACTAGAAGAAAAAACAACATTGAGATATTTGAAGTTGTCGTTGGAGGTTAAAGTACTAAAGGCTTTGCAAAGCTCAAAGAGTAAGAACTCAGAAAATGACATCCTAGGTGTCTGAAATACAGGTTATTAATGTTCTTCCAGAGAAGAGCTAGGTAGCAAATTGGAGTCAAAAAACAAATTATAAAGCACAGGAGGGAAAATTAGCATAAAGGCAGTGAATAGCCATTGTTACCATTTTAGAGAACCTTCCTCTAGACAATAAAAAATATGTATTTTGCTTTTAAAATTACATTATAGATATGTTTATGTCATTAAACATTTTTAAAAATGCTATTTATGTTTCAAATATGGTGTGTCTTTGTATCCGTTTCATGAAATTCATTTAAGTTTCTGCTTATAATAGGGTAATTAAATTCTCCTTTTTGTCCCATTAGTGTACAAAACACTGTCATAGATGCTTGATTAAAAAGTAACCTATTTTTCTGTAATTTCTTTAGGAAAGATTCCTGGAATTTTATTATTTAGCCAACCTTTATGAATTTGTTGAAGACTCAACACCTCATAAAGTTTCTGAACCAATTTAAACTTCTGCCAGTTAAAATGACACCAGTGCCACCTTCATTAGCGTCTAGCATTTTGCCTTTTGTCTTATATGATATGTGAAAATAAAACTCATTTTTGTAACTTATTTTTACTGTAGTCCTTTTAAAATTTTTATTTAAATGTTTTATTATTTATTGGTTTTTAAAATGTCAGCTCTGTTAATTGTGTTTTTTTACCTATGTTTGCATTGAGGAGTACAGGATTTCAATGATTTATGATACATTATATAAATATTAAAGACACTCACTCCTGTCACATTTTCCATAGACCTTTTGCTTGAGTACATCCAGCCACTGCCGAAACGATGCTGCATAACAAACACCCCCGTATCCAGTGGCTTCCCTATTTCTTAGGTATAGGATTGCTAGTAGGCTGTAGCATTTTTCCTTTCACTTCTGCTGGCATTCTACTTGGGATATAAAATCATAAGGCAAGCTCAAGATCAATGGGGCAAAGAAACATACTCTGTTTACTCTAGTGGGAAGTACTTCAAAATCATATGACAAAGAATGTGGACACTATAATGATGAGGAGAAAGTACAAAAAAATAATGGGAGTATCTAATCTGCTGTATTAGAGCTTTATGATTTGCTTTTGAGGTTATGGTTCTTCAATGCTAACATTTTAATGAGGCCCAATCTATTAACTTTGTGAATTCATTGATTATATTTATGCGTGAATATTTTAAATAAAGTCATTTTTATAATATTCTAAAAATTATAAGTTTAATATCTCTTTAAAATAATATTTATTTATTTATTTATTTTTGGTACTGGCGATTGTACCCAGGGACATTCTACCTCTGAACTACACCGCAGTCATTTTTATTTTTTTAATTTTGAAACAGGGTCTCGCTAAGTTGCTGAGGCTGACCTCAAACTTGAGATCCTCCTGTCTCAACTTTCCAAGTATTGGGATTACAAGCATGCACCACATGCCCAGCATTTAAAATAGCATTTTCGAGGACAGCCTCATCAAGCAGTGAGACTCTTGTCAACCTAGCAAGACCCTATTTAAAAATAAAAATTTAAAAATAGGGCTGTGGGTGTAGCTCAGAGGTAGAATGCCTCTGGGTTCAATCCCCAGTACCGAAAACAAAACAAAACAAAACAAATAAAATAGCATTTACTAAGTGAGGAACTCAGACAAAAATTTCCAAGTTAGTGAATATTTTAATCAATTTCCAGTATTAATGTAGTCTAGCCAGAATACATAGTATATATAATTTGTACTCTGTGGAATTTCTTTCTATTACAATTATATTTTTGGAGTAGTGTATGAGAATTTTGGTAACTGTACTATGTATAAACATATATATATATATATATATATATATATGTAATAATTCTACATGTATGTCACTATCACTATGAATTACATTATGATGTGAGACTATAATGCACCAATAAAAGTATAAAAATAAGTAATTCTAGCAGCATAAAAAGTTTCATCTATGATTATCTCTTTCCCTCTATAAATAGCATTATTTGAATCCCATATTCTTATTTATTTTTATTTCCTTGAGTGTCTCTGGAAAATTTTATGTTTTATCAACATGTCTTTGTAATTTTAATACATTTTCATATCTATAACAATGCTAGGCAGACAACACTAATGATTTTAACTATTATATCTTTAAATTACCCTTTTGAGTTGTTTAAATTTTGCTTTTACTTCTACATTGAAACTAATCCTTCTTCCTTTGGTTTTTTTGTATTGCTTGTGCCTGATTGTGCCCAACACTGCAGACTGCCCTTTGCAGTGCCTGCTCAGCCCCTTTCTGGAATGCCTTCAGGTAAATGAATTCATCTGAGCAAAACGTGGAAAACAGAAATAAACCACGTGCACCTCCAGCTGCCCAGAAAGTTGGCTCTTCTGACATGCAAGGTGGGAACAGTCTTATCCTTTTGCTTAGCCATGGGGAAGACCTGCAGTTTCTTAGTTACTGACAGTCTGGGGCTGTGAGGTGACCACTGGAAGAGTGTTGTGGTAGTGAAGGTCACGTTTGCATCTGAAGAAATGGTTGATGGGCGTGAAATTCTTGAGCTCACAATTCTTGAGCTCTCTTGAATTCACCTTAGATGGTGTTCCATCTTCCTCAATATTCAGGGTTTCCAAGAAGTCTGAGCCCAGCCTGATGTTGCTCCATTTTAAGTCAGTCAGGTATTTCGGGGGTGGGGGATAATAGATGGGTGTTCACGGGATTCTCTTTCTTTGCTTTGAAGAATGTTCTTATGAGAATCTCAGAAAAGCTGATACCAGTTAGGTCACCATACTGCCACAAACTGGAATTCAAATAGTTTGCTTTTAAGTAAAGTTTTGATTCCCTTGTTGTCTATGTTGTTTGTCTGTGAATACAGGAGAAATATCAGCTTTTGAAAACTCATTTTGGAAAAGGCAATTGTTTGAGCATTAGCATTTAATGCCTATATCATTTCTCTTGCTCTGCCTCATGATCCTAATGTATTTTCTTTTTTTTTTTTTTGGCTCTTGTATATTGTCATTAAAAAGATAATGGTCTAGGTTTGTCTTCTGGCTGCAGAGTGGGCTTTGTCAAAGATCAAGTGAAGTGTTAAGATATTTTTCCTCAGGTAAGATAAATTATTACTTTGTGAAGTGGAATTTTTGCCCAAACGGTACTTACTTGTGTAATAAATGTTTACACTTGAGCACATCAATCTGTACCAATGCCAACCTAGGTCTCCATGAGCAGATGAATGGATAAAGAACATGGTGATCTATATACACAATGGAATTTTACTCAGCCATAAAGAAGAACAAAATTATGTCATTTGCAGGAAAATGGATGGAACTAGAGAATATTATGCTAAGTGAGATAGGCCAGATCGTCTCAGAAAGTCAAGGGTTGCATTTTTCTCTTCTGTGGAAAGTAGAAAAAACAATAGGGAACAAAAAGGACTTCGGGCAAATGAGAGAGAGACCAATAGAATAGTAGAAGAGGATTGAGGGAGATAGGTTGGCAGGGGAAAAATAAGGATTAAGGAAGGGAAAGTATCACTACTAATCTCATTAGTATGTATAGGGAGGAAGAAGGGGGTAGTGGAATGGGAGACGAAGGGAAACACACCAAGAGATGCGTGCATGTATCAGTGTTTCACTTTGAATTTCATGATGATGTATAATTACAATGCACCAATAAACACATTTTAAAAATCTGTATCGGTGGGCCAATTAACTCTTTGTGTTAGTCAGCTTTGCATCACTGTGACAAAATACCTGAGATAAACCAACTTAAAGGAAAGAGATTCATTTTGGTTCATGGTTTAACAGGTCTCAGCCCATGGTTGCTTCTCTCAGCTGGTTTTAGGTCTGCAGCAAGGCAGTACATTAAGGCAGAAGCACATGGGGAAGGAAAGCTGCTTAGCTCATTGAGGCCAGGAAGAAAAGAGAGAGCTTGCGTGTGTGACAAAGTGCCTCCTTCAAAACCCATTAAGCTATGAATCCATAAATGGATTAATCCATTTATGAGGTCAGAGCCCTCATGATCCCATCTCCTCCTAAGCGCCCCACTGAACACTCTGCACTGGGGACCAAGCCTTCAGCATGTAAGTTTTTGCAGGATAAATCTAAACCATAGCGCTCTCTCTCTCTCTCTCTCTCTCTCTCTCTCTCTCCTTTAGGTAATTGCTAGTACACTATTTAATGCTATTACAGGAGGTAGAATCCTGCCTACTTTGTCTCCTTCTGGTAATATACCTATATTCTGGAGAGAACAAAAGCAGTAACCCCACTTAGAGTCTGGAGCCCGCAATCCCACATATACCCCTTCTTTCAAACCTTGATCCTCACACATATTCCCCACTTGGTTCGGGGGTCTATTGATTGTAATTTTGCAGATCTGACAAATCCTTAAGGAGCATCCGCAGAGTGTCAGGCACTGTACTACCCACTGGGGACAGATGGGTGAACAAAAAAGGCCCACTCCCTTTCCACACAGAGCTCTCGTCGTATGCAAAGTTAACATAGAATGAGGGAACACTGCCATGGTGCTGTCACAGGAGACCTCTCTAAAGGGACAGTGTTTATGTTGACATCAACCAGGCGAGCAGCAGCCAGTGCCTCTGTAATGCTTTCATTTCAGTTAGAAATTGCCTTCATTGAATGGTGGGTTTTACAACTACCGCCAGTGTCCAGGTGGCATGTGTGTCCAGATATCCCTGAATAAGCTCTGTGCTCATGGAGGCAGACTGTGGCTTCTTAAAGGGCACTGGGTAGAAGAAATGAATGGTAATATGTTAGTAAGGGCAGAGACAAAATAGGATTACTTAAAGTGCTGATAAAGTCCTGTTGTACATTAGTCTTTGCGGGTTATAATTTTGAAAAAAGTCTACTCTATTGGGCCACAGGGGTAGATGACAAAAATTCTACAGTTCTGTAAAATGAAAAGAAATGGTACATGAGTCAGGGGAAGCAATGAGGAATCACATGCAACATTTTATAATTCACATTGTACAATGTCGATTGCATATTTTACTATAAAGCAGTATGTTTTTTTTCATTTAATATCTTTAAGTCATGTGAATTATTTGAAATGTCCAATGATTTTGTGGAATCAGCATGATGATAAGCATTTTATCAGCATTACTGATAAAAAATTAAAGTTCAGAAAAATAAGTGACTTATTCAACATGTTGGGTTGGGAGTAACATAATAAGACGTGAACCCAGGTTCTTTGAGTCTATATCATACAACATCATATATCCATGTGAGTTGAGCTATAGTACTCCTGTGCCCTTGATTTGTCTCCTATATATGATAAAACAAACAATAGATAAAACACCCAGAATTATCTGTTCTTTGTTGCCTGACAAAGGAAAAAAGTTCAAACACTCTGCAGAGATCCACATTTCCTCACAAACTAAAGAAAAGATGGATTTCTGTTTGAGCGACACAATATATTAAACAACAACTTTAAATGTTTGTAAAACATGCAGGAAAACTGGTCAAATAACATGCTTCTCAATATTTAATTTTTACGCAGTTAAAGTATTTATTGAGAAGCCTAAGACAAGACGGTCTATACAAACCTTTAATGCAGGGAATCTGCAAAAGAGCTTCCTCAAGTATCAGGTTTGTTATGTGAACAACCTGTAGGAGTTGATCAGTCATACCAGGAATGGACTTTTTAGTGAGTGTTTATAGCAGCAGTGTGGTTAAAGTGAGAACATTCTGTGCTGTAGACATCAGAGCTAGAGGAGGAGAGTTGTCTCAGCTCTGAACTGACATTTTCTAGCATTGTGTTTTCACAACCTATAGGTTTACACATGAGCAAAGGTATTAGCACCTGATGGAATTTGTAACCCAGTGGAAGTTTAGAAACACAGGGTACTGCACTAAGCCATCCTGGCTCAGGGCAAAACTATTCCTCCTTTCACATGGGAAATCTGTTGCCTGAAGTAAAAACTGATGGTAAAAATTGCCACATTCTCTCGTTTAAGAAAGGACATTTCGCTGAGTGTGGTGGTGCATGCTTGTAATCCCAGTACTTGGGAGGCTGAGACCGGAGGATCCGGGTTCGCGGCCAGCCTCAGCTATTTAGTGAGGCCCTCCACAACTTCGTGAGACCCGGTTTCAAAATAAAGTATAAAAAATAGGGCCGGGGGTATAGCTCAGAGGTAAAACGCCCCTGGGTTCAATCCCCGGTACCACAAAAAAAAAAAAAGAAAGGACATTTCGACTATTTTATACCACTTGCAGAGATATCACAAATAAAATATCCCTTTAAAAGGTATATTAACTTTGGCAGTGCTAACATTTCCATTTCAAATTAAGTGTCTATATGGGACAATCTTATACATTGAAATGTTTTCTCAACATGAAGTGTGATTATATTGATTTGACATTTTCTCAGCAATATGTTTAACATATATACAAGTGAGAGAATTTTTTAAGTCAATTCACATAAGTTATATTATTAATAACATTTTTCCAGCATTTTGTATGTCTGGAGAGTATCAATTCCAACATACTTTGTCAACTGAAATAATAAATAAAGCTTACCCCATTGTAGCGATGCTATGCTAACTAAACATTTCGACTCTTATTTGTTTATACTGCATTAAATTTACTCTCTTACAGTTGGGAATGTTTTTCCCTCTAATGGCCCAACTCCAGTTGTAGAACTAGTTTGGATCATCTTACTGTCTCTTTACTCTCAAGTTTCCAACTTCCTGAATTAAAGTTGCATTCTTTAAAATTCTCAGTAATACATGTCCCTCACAGATATCTCCTCTAGTGTACAAAGGTGGGACAAGTTAGCCTAGTTCAAGAGATGAGAAGACTTTCAGATTCAATGGCACCATCTATTGGAATTTCTCTGAATGCTATTTAGTGCTGAATCACAAACTATTCTAGTTTCTTTCCTAGGGTAGGACATTGTAAGTGATAATTCACTTCAACAGGACAAATTTCTAAGATTCAGGTTAGATATAGACAGACATAAACTAGATATGTAAGTATGAAATAGTTCATAAATAAATTTTAAGATATCTTAAGACGCAGACAGTGAGGGGAGGCAAGAATTCTGCTTTGGATTATGAAGAAAAAATTATAATCAGATTTACCCTCTTACATAAACAACTATAACACTAATCAAAATATATTATAAAACTATTTTCTGGAATTGGACAACCAGAATCAAAGTACAGCAGTTGTTGAGAAATGAAAAATATGGCAAGTGAATCCTACATTTGCTTCATACTGTAAGCACTTTGCTCTCCGTGTTACATAAAAAGCAAAGCAAACACACAAAAACAACGAAAAGAAAAAAGAGTTTTGCTAAGCCAGGAAGAAAGGAAGAATTGTTGGAATATTTGAGAGAGAGCCCTGAAGTCTGCACAGAGGTTTCCCAGGAGCCCTTGGGGACTAAGCTGTGCACCCACAGGGCAATACTGCACAATGCCTCACAGAATGTGGCTCTGGACTGAACTGCACAGAGATACCAAGATCATGCACTGCTCAAAGATGTAGTGTTTACAGTCCAGCCAGAGTAGAAGACATTACTAAGCAACTTAAACATTCAGTGTGGACCCAAGAAAGGTGAGACTTTGAGAAACAGAAGAATGATCCAGAGGAAGAAATAATCTTTAGAAAAAAGGATAAATTAAATATAGGTCTGTTTTAACAAAGCATAATCAAGTCAGATAAGATCAAGAAGTTATTCGAGCAATTTAATTGCTGACAAAACAAAATTTAGCCTTTTATAAAGGTGGACAACTTTCCCAGACAACCTATAGCAAAACATCCACAATGTTCTGCATGCAGAAAAAATTAGATATATAAATGGAAACCAGAAAAGTGTGACTGATAATCAAATAAAAAAAACAGTTTATAGAAACAGACCCTGAAATGACCACAATGTTATAATGGGCAGATGAGATGTTAAAACAAATAACCACATTCAAGGATTCAATAGAAATACGGATATGAGATGAAAAAGGATATAGCACCAGAGTAATACTAACTATAAATAAAAACAAAATGTAAATTCTAGAATAGAGTAGTATAATATCTAAAAAAAATTTTTGTGTGGTACTGGGGGTTGAACCCGGGGGCATTCTATCTCTGAACTACACCTCCAGCCCTTTTAATTTTTTAATTTTGAAACAGGGTCTCACTAGGTTGCTGGTCCAGTCAACATTCTTGAAGCTATAATCTAAAAGACTGACCACATATCTTAGAAGAAAGAAGTTTTATTTTATTAGTGTTTCGGGTTCAGTCCATGTGAATCCAGGGATGGCGGATCTCAGGGCATGGCGGCAGGAAGTGGAGAGAGGGAGAACACATGGTCTGTGTTCACATCATGGAGGCTGGAAGCAAGAGAGAGAGCAAGGGGAGGAGGAACCATATATAATATCCAAGGCTGCACCCCCAGAGACCACTTCCTCCAGCCACACCCTACCAGCCTACCGGATACCACCCAGGTAAATCTATTACAATGTATTTATCCACTTATGGGATTAAACCTTCATGACTCAATTATATCAACCCTGAGTATTAATAAATGAGCTCATTAGGGGACATTTTATATCTAACTATAACAGTTGCTGAAAAGCTTGCTATTGATGAGACTGGTCTTGAAACTACTATCCTTCTGTCTCAGCCTACCAAGTACTGGGATTACAGGCATGTGCCACCACACCTGACTGATTTCTAAAAATTTAAAAAGTCCAGCCATATTAGCCCTAATTGTGTTTTAGTGGATCCCTTAGGAACTTGTATATAAAGGAGTATATGTTCTACAGACAGACATAACTATTCTTCATACAAGCACATTGCTGTGAGGGCGTAGAGCAAATACAGGTATGAGGGGGAAAAGCATGCCATTATTTTGATATAAGCAGAAAATACATTTTGCAAATGCAGCATCCATTCATGGTTTAAAAAACAAAAAAATTCTTAGCAACATGGGAGCAGAAGGGAAGATCCACAACATAATAAAGAGTATCTATGAATAACATCATGGCTATTGGTGAAATACTGAACTCTTTCCCACCCAAAGATAAGGAACAAAGCAGGGATGTTGTCTCTCACAGCTTTTATCTATTTTTAAACTGGAGATCCTAGCCAGTACAGTATAACTATACATACATACATACATACATACATACATAAAATTAAATAGAAAAATAAAAATTCCAACTACCTTTATTCATAGACAACCCGATAGTTTATGTAAAAACATTATGTGATCTAAAAATTTTACCAAAATGGTGGAATAAAAGAAGACAGTGCATTTAGTAGCTCTGAGATTCGGAACTCAACCAACAGGAAGACTGTTTCTTGGCAAGAGGAGAAAAGCAGTCAGAACTCAACAGGAGAGACAGCCAAAACATGGTGGAATTGAACTCAGCACAGAGAGCAGAGGACTGAAAAGAGCTCCACGTGTCTCCACATGAGCAGAGAGAGGAGGTGTTGCCATCTTGGCAAGCCTGAGCCCAGGCTGATGGCTGCCAGGACCTGCAGCTCTCAGAGACCAACAGCAGCAAAGAAGAAACAGAATCTTCTCAAGCCAGTGATTGTAGAAAACCACCCACAAAAGCACTCCCATTCTTCTCTTCATGCTTGAATACCTCAAGACTATGACTCCCCAGACCACCCATCCAAATTACCCAGTGAACTCCTATGGCTGCAGCTGAACTTGGACCAAGAAATGACAGAACATTCCTGCAGAGACCCCAGTGGCTACATCCTGCCTCCTCAAGACCACTGGGAATCTACAGACCAACCAGCCAAACCACCCAGTGAGTCCCTGTGGCTGCAACTGAACTCATCCCTTCTTGCAGGGACCCAAGTGGTGTTCCTCAAAACCATGAGTTTACAAAATGTCCCAGCAGAAGCCTGCATGGCTACAGGGACTTGTGTGGCAATGAACAGACCTGCGGGGTCTGTGAGTTTGTAAATCATCCCTGCTGGGGTGGGGGTGGGAGTTATAGTTGGACATAGCAGAAACATGAAATGTCAGATAATCCCTAGAGACATGCCGGCGAGTGTGACCTAGGGTCAGCAGTTCACCACGCACATGCAGGTTACTTAACAATCACCATAGGACCACCAGCAGTGGTGTCTGTGGTATAAAAGAACTCAGCCAAATATGCGGCAGACTCAGAAGGCTATAAATTCATGCCTGAAAGTGGGCACAACAAGCATCAAGGCAAGAGGCCAACAAGGTCTCACATGATTGAAGCTGCCCAGAGCAGCAGCAGTGTCCCTGGGGCTAAATAACTGAGCCACCAAAGTCCCAGGCTTAGAATGGTACATTCTCTCCCTTCCAAAGATTTGGCCCTGAAAGCAGGGAGGCTGGGAATTCAAAACTCTCTCCATCAACAGTTTGGGCCTCGCGAGCATGCATGTCAGTGATTGACAGTACTTCATGTGATTGCAACCAGCAGAACAGTGGTGGTGTCCCTGGGCCATCAAAGCTCAGCCAGCTGGACCACAAGCTCAGAATATAGTAATCTCTGGCCCTACTGAGCTTAACCCAGAGGTCAGTGCTCTGCAGTGTTTCATGGGTTTGTATCCAGCAGAGTAGTGGTGGTGTCTGTGAGGTATTACATCCCAATCAGCCGGCCACAATCTCGAATGGAACATCATAGTCTCTGGCCATGCTGACTCGGGACCTGGAGAGTATGGTGGCCTGCAGCCAGTCAAAGACTCCTGTTTGCCTGCAATAAGAACTATATTTTGTTAAAGAGGTTCTGGGGAAAAAACTCAAAAGTCTGATTATATGAGATCGACTCATTGAGGCAAATAATATACTCCCAGCATAGGACTTATAATAAAGGGACAGCAAATAGACGTAGGACTCTCACACAATGAAGAAGAGAATGCCAAGACAACAGAAATACAAAACTTGAAAATTCTGAAAACATGAGAATGAAGACCAATGAGGAAACAATAAATTCCCACAACTCAAAAACATGGGAGATCACCAATACAAAGCTGCAGAAGCTGCCAGGAGGAGAATTAAGAATTTTGATTTTCAATATGATCAAAGGCCTCAGAAATGAAATCAGAGAAAGTGCACAAGTAATGAAAGAACATATGAATAGAAAAATTGCCCTAAACAAGAACCTAAAAGAAGTTTTAAATGAAATGAAGAAAACAATACATGAATTAAAGACTTCAATAGAAACCACATCTGTCAGACTAGCCCACATGGAAAATAGAGTCTCACTCTTGGAAGACAGCTCATTCAAAACTGACCACACAGTCAACAATATATAGACAACAATACAATAATACAACAAGAGCATCCAAGAAAGATAGAATAAAATGAAATGACCTGACTTATGGATAATAGGCATTGAAGAAGGTCTAAAAGCAAAATCCAAGAGCATTAGAATCTCTGATAGACACACAAAAAAGGTACATATATTTTCATTAATATGTGCAACCTAGGGAGTAGTGGGGACACACAAGGGACTCCAGTTGATAATGGAGAACCCTCAGCAGGGCAAGGGAAGTGGTACAAGGGAAGGGGAAGGGCAAGAAAGAAGTAAATTAGTGGAATTACTATCATAAGCAATATGTACTTGTGAAAATATACCAACATCATTCTCGGTACTTCATATGTGGGGGGAGGCAGGAAGGGGACACAAAGAGCTGTGTGCATGTATGTTAACATCAAACAGATATTCATTGCGATGTAAGACTCCAATGCACCAATAAAAGCACGTTAAAAAAAAGAAATCTCTGATAGAGAGCTAATATATAGAATATGCAAAGAACTTAAAAGACTTAACACTAAAAAGCAAATAACCCAATCAAAGAAATGGGCAATTAGACTAAATAGACACTTCACAAAAGAAGAGATTCAAATGACCAATAAATACATTAAAATAAATGTTCAACATCATTAACAATCAAGAAGATGCAAATCAAAACTACACTGAGATTCTATCTAACCCCAATTAGAATGCCAATCATCAAGACGTCAAACAACAATAAATGCTGGTGAGGATGTGAGGACATAGGAACTCTTCTACACTGTTGGTGAGATTACAAATTAGTCCACCCACTAGGAAGATCAGTGTGGAGATTCCTCAGAAAATTGGAAATGGACTCACCATATGGTGCAATTATACCACTCCTGGGTATCTTTCCAAAGGGACTGAAATCAGAATATTATAATAATATAGGAATATTTGTGTTTATAGCAGCACAATTCACAATATCCAAATTATGGAACCAACCTAGGTGTCCATCAACAAATGAATAGATTACAAAACATACAATGGGATTCTACTCAGCAATAAAGAAGAACAAAATGATGTCTTTTGCAGGAAAATGGATGGACCTGGAGAAAATTATGTTAAGTGAGATTAACAAGTCACAGAAAGTGAAGGGTCATATGTTTTCTCTCATATGTGGAAGCTAGGGAGTAAATGAGATATAAGCAGGGACTTTAGATAATGGAGGAGAAACCCCAGTGAAGCCAGGGAGGTGGCCTAGGGGAAGAGGTTGGGAGAGCAGACCCAATGAAGGAATCACTTCCATTGACATTATGTACCTATGTAAGAATACCAATGTCAATTTCAATATCCAGAATGGAGAAGAAGCCAGGGGAAAGACCACCAAATACTCTGCATGTATGTCACTGTCACTGTGAACTACATTATAATGTGAGGCTATAACGTACCAATAGAAGTATAAAAAATAAAAAAGCATTTAGCAAGGTAATAGGACAGAAGGTTAATATACAATGATAATGTGTTTCTATACATGCACTAGAAGATGATTAGAAAAGTCATTTTAAATAAATTTTATAAAAAGTGTCATAAAACTTTTCCAGGAACACCAGGTGGAGCGCAGATCCTCTACAGAGGTGCCAGTCTTCTGAAGGTGCAGCAAGGTGCTACTGTCACTTAACCTGCTGAGGTTAGAGAGGTAGGCAGAAAGGTCATCCGGCAAAGAACACTCGCTCCTGGGGTTATGTCTGCAGGCCGTTTACCAGGGGAGGCTCCTTGAGCCTGAGCTCCAGGAGGAGCCCACCCACTCCAGCATCATTATGACATGTAGACTGCCCAGGAGTAAGTAGGAATGGATGCAGCAAAATCTCTACCAAAA
>PVJS01019054.1:0-7500 GCA_004027185.1 Glis glis | reverse complement strand
GTTATACCAGATATAATATGAAAGACTGATGTCAAATTGCTTGGACAATTGTTTTTAAAACACTTGTTAAAGAAATACATTAAAATTACAGTAAAATGTTTAGTGCCATTCAAATACTGTTAAAAAAAAAAACCTCTGGTTTTTAACAATGATAGACTATAATGCCAGAGAAATCTGCTTTGAATTTTAGAAGTTTTTTTTCTCCCTACAGCAACTGCCTTTTGAATACACACCATCAAAAATGCAATCTAAGATGATTCATAAGTAGTGAAAAATAAAGCCATAGTCTTTCTTCATTTTGTTATGTTTTCCTAATAAGGTTAAATTCTTATTCAATGTGCCCTCTTCATCAAAACAATTTGGGTTTCTTTGGTAATATGCACAAATTGCTTCATTCCGCATCTGTCATGTTTATTCCATCACTTTAATATACACCAATGAACCCAAAGCCTTTTCTGAAAAAGATCCTGTGTCAGTCCCTCCAGTCCTTGTACTGTTTTCTTGGTTTCTGTCTGCTAATCTCATTTTCTTGGTGTTTGGAAATAACTGAGTCACTGGATCCAGCCTGCTTTTCTCAGTCCCTTGCAGGCATTAAGTGGTCATCTACCTTTGAATCCACTCGCATAGCAGAAACATAAGTAATAGATTTACTAAGCAAAAATCCCTTTGGGATGGCTAAACAATTGTCGAGGTAGTTTGCTGGTATCTTTTTGAGTTGCACAAATGTTTCTTCCACTCAATTGTGTTCCATAGAGGAAAGGAAGTTTTCACTTTCCATGTTAGTGGAGAAAGTCAATAGTCCTGGCAAAACCAGAATTGTTATTCTTCTCAAACATGCACAGACTTTTGAAATGCACAGGATTATAGTACGTCACTATCTTCAGAGAATTGCAATGAAAACCTAGTGTGTGTATCATGTGGATAGGCCTGCTCGCTCCGCAGAGGAAGCCAAACTGAAGACTTCCCCCAAAACAGGCCTCTCCTTGCATCAGGACCTGCACCTAAAATCAGCGCTGGGGAGTAATCAGTTCACCAAGCATAGGTTCTGAATTATGCCCAATGCCTGGGAGAAGTGGCACAAAGCTACGGCCACGAAGGGGCAGGTGTTCCAAAGCTGAGGGAAGGTGGCACAAGACAAATGTGACCAGTGATGAGATTTTTAAAATAGACTTTTTTTCAGTGCATTGTAATTATACCTCATAATGAGGTTCATAGTGACCGGAACTTACAAGCACACAGCACTTGGGGTGTTTCCCATCGGATCCCACCCTACTCCCTCCCACTCCCCATACATGTTACTGAGATTGGTGTTGATAATTTTGTATATGCACACAGCATTATTTGAACTGTTTCCTTCATCAAGTCTCCTCCCCCCACCTCCCTCTCTCAACCCCCTTCCACTATTTTACTGAAATATCTCCTATTTCTTCCACATATAAGAGAAAACAAAGCATATAATCCCTTCACTTTCTGAGACTGGCTAATCTCACTTAGCATAATATTCTCTAGTTCTATAGATTTTCCTGCAAGTGACATAATTTTGTTCTTCATGACTGAGTAAAATTCCATTGTGTGAATATACCACAGTCTCATAACCCATTAATCTGTTGATGGACACCTAGGCTGTGTTCACAATTTGGCTACTGTGAATTGTGCTGCTATAAACATGAATAGGTATGTATCACTGTAATATTCTGACTTCAATTCCTTTGGAAAGGTGCCCAGGAGTGGTAGAGCTGGATCATATGGTGGTTCTATTCCCAGTCTCTGAGAAACCTCTACACTGATCTCCGTAGCAGCTGCACTAATTCGACGAGATTTTTGAAATAGAATTATTGGTTAACCTTATTTACTCAAAGTTATGTTAGCTTACATGCTTCTGCCAAAATGCAAGCTTGATTCCAGTTCACAGAGGCTAGGCCGGTGCTGCCCCTCTTCTCTGCTTATCTCCTCTAATTTTCTTTGCAGGTTTCATAGCTGTTGCTGTGAACTTTAGACTTAAACAGCAAACTAAGGTCTCTATTGTCTCCACCAATCCTGCTTGACATCTATGTATCATATGTTAGGTCTAATTAAGCAGTGCACGTTTAACCAATAAGGCTATGCAAGAGTTCAACAGCAGATGGTTAATTTGGAAAGCTAAATTTAGCTAGAGAGTAAGGAGGCTTCACAAATATTAATACATATTCATTTATGTGTCAATCATTTTTATCAATAATGCCACATTTGTTTTGGATGAACTAGCAGGGATCAATAACTATCATTTTGTAATAATCACATTAGTGTGGAATTACATCCCAAGATTTAAACACTGTCCAACAAGTAAACTTTTTCTACAATTTTTTGGAATGCAACAGGGACTTAGAAATCTTGAAATAAAATAGTAGGATTTTGTCTTCTCAACTAGAAAATTTAGCATCAAAAATATAATACTTAGGAATAGATTGTTAAGAAGATTCATAATCTTTACTGAAAGCTATAAAATATTACTGAGAGTAATAAATAAGATTTAAATTAATAGAAATGAAAATCCGTGTTTATTATTAGAAAATAATATTGCTTGTATGTCTAATGCCCTGAAATTGATCTATATACTCAATGAATTGCATAGAATAATTTGCAAGCCAATTCTAAAATTTATATGGAAATTTTAAAAATCTAGAATGGCAAAAGCAATCTTGAAGGAGAAGACCACAATTTTCAGGACTTGAGCCCTCTGATTTAAAGTCTTAGGACAAAACTATAATAACCAAGACAAAGTGGATATGGTATGATGCTCAACAGATGAATGGGTCAGAATAGCCCAGAAATGACCCAGATAATAGATCTAGGTGGTGAATTGATTTGCAAGAAAATGTCAGGTCTGGGCTGGGGATGTGACTCAGTGGTAGAGCTCTTGCCTAACATGTGTGAGGTCCTGGGTTCAATCCCCAGTACCACAAGAGAGAGAGAGAGAGAGAGAGAGAGAGAGAGAGAGAGAGAATGTCAATTCTACTAAATGGGGAAAGAAAATCTTTTCAACAAATAATATTGGAACAGGCAAATGAACATATGGAAAAACAATCTCGGGTCCTGCCTCAAACTATTAAAATTTAATAGAAGATGAATAATAGGCCTAAATGTTATATAAAAACAATATAAGTTTTGAGGGAAAGGATCAGAGAATATTTCATGATTTGGGGGTAGGCAAAGATTTCTTAGGGACACAAAAATTGTGAACCATAAAAAAGTGTAAACAGAATTTCATCCAAGTGTAATACTTTTACTATTCAAGGATATGAGGAAAAGTAATGAAAAAGTAATCATACTCCAGGAAGAAATGATCTATTATCTCTTTATATCTACCTTGTATCTCTCTATCTCTCTTTAATGTATCTAACATTTATTTTTCTGATGAAGGACATTTTCCAAAATTTTATTTAAAACTCCTGCAACTCACTAGTAAAAAGTCAAATATATAATATAGAGTATACTTCATAAGTAATTGCCACAATGGTTCTGCTGTTTTATGAAAGAGATGAAATACTAGACAAACAAGGAGCAAGCTGAAAAACTAGAAGGCTACTGGAGGTATTTGAATATCTGAAGTCATAGATACTTTTCCTCAATTATTCTACAGAGTGAATGATATCCCCAAGGATGCTAAAGTAATACAGAGAAAATACTTAGAATTGAACCACAATCCCTCCAAATAAATTTCCAAGTTAGCCATGAATGAAGCAGTACAAAGACTTCTAAGTGGGAAGCAGAGACACCCGTGTTCCCGAGCCAGCAATGTTGATACTATAAACTCTCGCAAAACAAATCACTGGTCCTCATTTTCTTTTTGTAAAACATGAAAACTAGACAACAGAATACCTAATATTTGTTCCAAATCTAAACTCCTGTGATTTATTCATACATTCACTTATTTTATTTATTTATGAGACATTTATTGGTATATCCCATCACTATTTGCCAAGGGCTGTTGCTACACAGATAACTACAAAATCTACACTCAATGAGCCAGTCCAGTTGAAGAGGCACATATAAACAACTAAATATATTTATAAACTGCTAGAATTCAGATTCAGTTACTGCCCAAGCAAGAGTTTTAAGTATGTCCGAAAGCAGCTAGTAATCTCGTGTGGAAGCACCGTGGTGTGTGCCCTTACCAGGGGAGTGGGGGGCGGGGATCCCTTGGAAGTTTGTGTGCTATGCTAAGGAACTTGGGCTTCATTCTCTAAAGTCTTTTCAGAATCATTAGTATTTCTTTTCCTCTTTTTTTAGAATAACATGTTTTTGAAAATTTGTCTAGAAACAGACTGGATTAATTGCAAATTATTCAGTAGTTTGTCTAACCAATATGTTCTTAAAATACTAATTTTTCAATTTTACATAATGAATCCACCTCATTTTGAGACAAGTTGACCTGACCTCCATATCTCTTGAGTTCTGCATATGTGGATTCAACCAACTACAGGTTGAAATATTTGGAAAAAAATGCATCTGTACTAAATATGTACAAATTATTTTTCTTGTCATAACTCCTTAAACAATACAGTATAGCAACTATTTACATAGCATTTACATTGTATTAGGTATTATTAGTAATCCACAGGTGATTTAGAGTATATGGGAAGATAGGCAAATATGATACCATTTCATATAAGGGATTTGAGCATCCTCAGATTCCGGTATCCATGGGGGTTTGGGACCAGCCTCCTGCAGATACTGAAGGATGACTATATTTGATTTCGATCATTGAAATATTTTTTTCTGTCCTTTTAAATCTTCAGAGTGTCACTCAAACCACACCAACACACTATCAGAAATATAAAATTCTTCCAGGCAGTTCGACTAAAAGACATTGAGAGCAGTTCGTTTGTCTAACTAAAAGAAAAAATAAACACAGTCTCTGTGCTGGATATAGCTGTCACTCTAATTTCCTTCTTCTTTTGGAATGTAAAAGAATTTGGAATTTAAATCAGGTAAAAATAAATTTAGAATAATGTTTTTAAAAGGCATAAACATATCATTGTATCTGAGATGATTTTCACACAACTAAACCAGTTCTATCTCCATTTATGTTGGCAACATCACAGTAAATTAAATTGGCAGAAAATTCAGCAGCCTGACATTTGGGGCACCAACATAATAAATATAAGTTGGCCCAGTATTTGAGCCCTCCAATTAAATGTATTCTGTTTTGATTATAGATAAACGATTTGAACTGTATTTCACTACATATGCTATATTTACATATACTCCATTTACAGGCTATTGGATTTAACACAATGCTGCCCATAAAGGTTTAGGAAAGTATTTTAAAACATTTTATGGGAACGGTCACATCACACAATCTTACGAAGTCTTTGTTATAACCAAATATAGCAGTAAAGATGCAGTCTGAATACCATTTGGGATTTGATCAGAAAATCAGATGCCAGGCTAGGTATCTTAGCAGGAAGGATACAATACAGGGAATTATAGTATAACATAATTATTGCAAGATCGGGAAAGATGAAAATAATATCAAGAAATCATAAAATAGAAGAATCCCAATAACTCTCCACCAATGATCTGTGCTGACTACACATTGCAAGAGGACACCTGAAAACCACTGGCAGTGTCCCATGTCTGCCATCTGCAGATGCCCAGCTGCTCCTAGAGAATGATGGCTTCTCCATGGCTTCCACTTCCAAATCTCACACAAATGCCTCTCATTGGCAGAATTTAAACTAAATCCCTAATGGCCAGTAAATCTGGTTATTGTAGCATCCAAACTCTCAAGCCCCATATTACAAGATAGAGTTTAAAAGAACAGGGATTATACTCTGTATCAAGACACAATATTAGCTTAGTTCTCCAGACACATATATTTAATTTTCAGAAAACAACAATATTACCTTTTTTTACTAGCCCCATCAGAACTATCCCTCAATCTAATGAAGATATGCTCAATCTCTCCCTCAAAAAGCAAAACACAAAAAACCCTAATGTCAGTTTCCATCTCTGGATAATTTTCTATCTCAGTCACAAACCTTACCTGATGACTTGTAATTTTCAGACTGAGCTAAAAGCTTAATAGCCAGCAATACTCCTCATGTAAGCTAGTAGAAGCAGAAGAAGGGGAAAACTTAGCTTATGCATATACATATTCTTATCTTTTATTTATAAGTTATATATAAAATTCTGAAGGAAGAATATAAACATAACTACTGCCATTGCTTGGCTATGGAATGCCCCTGAAAAACTCAGGTGTTGGCAATGCAGGAAATGTTCACAGGGAAAATAATTGAATCAGAGATCTAACTTATCAGTAATCCATTGATGGATTAAGAATTTGAATAAGTTTACTGGGTGGTAACTGTAGGCACGTAGGGTGTGGTTGGAGGAGGTAGGTCATTTGGGATATGGTGTTGGGGACTATATCTGTCCCTGATGCCTTCCTTCCTCTCTTTCTCTGCTTCCCTGCTGCCATGAGCTGAGAAGTTTCCCTCTGTCATTCCCTTCTGCCATGATGTTTCTTCCCTGGAGCCAGCCAACCATGGACTGAACCTCTGAAATCATAAGCCAATAAACCTTTCTTCCTCTAAGTTGTTTTTGTCAGATATTTTGGTCACAGCAACAACAACAACAACAAAAAACCTAATTAATTCAGCTACTAAAGACCCTTCTTCTGTAACTGATCATAAAATTGTTATGAGGTCAAAATTTGCTCCATTATTCATTTATGTTCAATTTGTTCTTAGTAAGCACCTTGCATGGATGTGGGCTTTTTTTCTGGCACAAAAACCCAAAGCTTTTTTTCTTAGGGCCTCAAACCAATAGTAGTCTTGCCTCTTTTGGGTAACCATGATTCTCATTAACAGTATTGGAAGTAATAAAAGGTAAACCCAGACATCCCCTTGCATTCTTGGCGTATTTCTCCCTCCCTGTTGATAATATCAGCCCTATTTTATTGTCTGTTAATAATCACAATTAGTCACCCTTATCAGTATATTATCCATCTTCTTTGTTACTTCAATGGCACTGAAAGTTCAATGTGTCCAAGTTACAATATGAACTCCAAGTTCAATATGCATCTTGATAAAAATTTTTCCTTCTTGGAACCAAGATCCCTGAATCCACAGAGCCCAAGGGTATGAAAACAAAAAGCATAACTTTCTAGAGTAGCTTAGTAAGTGAAAAGACTGAGAAGAGTCATCCCTGCTCCTACTCCTTTTTCCTCAGAGCTTGATTTCCTACTGTTGAAGAAAGAGTGCCATATCACTCCCAGAGGCATAGGCATTTGTTTTAGATTCCACAAGGTATTGTCTCCCAGCTGGCATAAAACTGCATCTTCACTAGTTCATTCAATTTTACTACCAGGATGGCTTTTCTTATGATAAAATTAATTTCTTGGCCATGAGTGCCAGATTCCTTATTGTTATGATAGTATATAAACTATCACTAGCTGGGCGTGGTGGCGCACGCTTGTAATCCCAGTACTTTGGGAGGCGGAGACCGGAGGATCCG
>PVJS01019053.1:7062-34266 GCA_004027185.1 Glis glis | reverse complement strand
AAAAAAAAAAAAAAAAAAAAAAAAGAAATGTTTGTTGAAGAAACTGCTTTTTCTTCATTGTAGTTCTCAAAAATTTCCTGCAACTAAATATTAAAAATTACTGAGATTGAGCTGGGCGTGGTGGCGCACACTTGTAATCCTAGTACTTGGGAGGCTGAGACAGGAGGATTGCAGGTTCGAGGACAGCCTCAGCAATTTAGCGAGGCTCTCAGCAACCTAGTGAGACCCTGTTTCCAAATAAGAAAATCGGTCTGGGAGTGTAGCTCGGAGGTAGAATACCTCTGGGTTCAATTTCCAGTACCACAAAAAAAAAAATTATTGAGATTGAATACATTGTACTCTCTAAAAACCCAAAGCAAAGAGAATCAATTAGTAGTCACTGCTTACTTGGATGAAGTTGTTTCTTGCTCCTCTCTTTCTCTGGTCTCCCCAAGGTCTCGAAGGGCCACCAAGAGACGCTGGTTTTGCTGCTGGAGCTCTTCAATATTTCTGTAGGATACTAGATGCTGAGAGATGACTTCCGATGAACTACTTATGTCAGCAGAACTTACTTCCTCATCGCGAATCACATGGTTACCCCTGGCCTCTTCAAGTTCCATCAAAAGCACTCGAATCTAAAAACATTTTAATGTTATTAAAATTTATCAAAATGTTATATAATTAGCTTATATTCTGGAAATGTTTAGAAGAAATAGAAATTTTCCAAAGAAAACATTACTTATGAAAATCCTCAACTTTGTCCTAGTTTACAGTATCTGAAGACACAAAGCATCAAGTTTGGTCATTCTAGATATTAAAATCTAAGCTAAGAAAATTTTAGTGGAATAAAATTATTTTAAAGTATATAAGGAAAGCTGTTACTTATTAAAGAGTACTAAATTACAATTCCGAAAACATGGCCCCAGTTTTGTAAAACAATAATCAAAAACAAATAAAAAAATCTCACAGATACATACATCTATTTTATGTTTGTGTTTATGTATTATATGGTAAGGCAGAAAGAGAACATGGAAAACAGATTTTTTTAAACAAAAAGCATGTGAAACTTCAATGAATGTGTGTTGTATATGTGTGTGTACACACACATAGAAGTTAGGGTAAAACATATGAGATGAATCTACATTTACTGATTTGTTGATTAAAAAAGAAAAAAAGAAACCCCCAAATCAAAACCCAGTAGCTGGGATAGTGGTATGTGCCCATAGTGCCAGCTACTTAGGAGGCCAAAGCCGGGATATCACTTGAGCCTGGGAGTTCAGGGCCAATGTGGGCAAAGAGAAGACTGTGTCTCTTAAAAATAAAAGTGACACAGCAATATACATAAGATGATTTTCAGTAAAAATTAACTCTTATATGTTTATATATGCTCGTGTGTGTTTGCAGATATAAGGATACATACTAATGTGCTAACATTTGTTACAAGGGAAAGGCTATGAAAAAATGACTAGGCTACAGCTCTGCTAGAGCAGTATTCCTAACTGATTGGAATTTCCTACGTGATAATTTTATCTTAGATTCTTCAAACAGACTCACACTTTACTGGGCAGCCAGTATTGAAAAACAAAACAAAGCAGAAAAGGAACAAAATATTCTAACCTGTTGTGAAAGATCTTTTATTTGTATTTCCATTCTCTGATTGTCTCTCTCAAGTACTGATGAATGTTTGTTGGCTTTATCAGTGTCTTCTTGCAATCGCTGAATCTCCTGTAAAATGTAAACTCAAGTGAAAAATTCTGGACTTCCTTCCAGGACATATACAAATAGATATATGAATAACTAAAATATCCATACCCAAATACCACAGTAATCAACCTATAAACAAAACATTCTACATATAATATAGTAGCCTCTAAAAAATTCTATATAGATAGGAACACACTATTTCTTAATATCACAAGTAATGCTTATCATTACAAGTTTCCCTGTATGAAAATAATGGGAAATTTCTACTTCCCCATGAAATTTATTGTCAACTACAATCTTATAAAACACAACAAATTCAATGTGTTACCAAAATGATGTCACAGAAATGCCCTTAAAAGCTTTGTGTCTAGGACAAAAATATAGGCCACATAGTGATAATCACTATTATACTGGTTATCTGGAAGTGAATGTCAAAAGTTTAATATATTGTAATAAGAAGCAAAGATGACTTAGTTTATTATTACTATTATTTTTTTTTTGGTACTAGATTGAACCCAGGGGCATTCTACCTCGGAGTTACACCCCCAGCCCTATTTTTTCTTTCTTTTTTTTTTGGCGGTACCGGGGATTGAACCCTGAGGCATTCTACCTCCGAGCTACACCCCCAGCCCTATTTTCTACTCTTTATTTTGAAACAGGGTCTCACTAAGTTGCGGAGGGCCTCACTAAGTAGCTGAGGCTGGCCATGAACCAGGATCCTCCTGTCTCAGCCTCCCAAGTACTGCGATTACAAGCGTGCACCACCACGCCCAGCTTGATTTATTATTAAAAAGTAAATCAGTAATTAATTAGAAAACAGCAGCAGCCAAAGCCCAGGCTATCAAAGATCCACAGAGCGCTGTGCAGTCCACCTCATAGTATCATTAGAGGTTAGGGCACGGTTTTAAGGATCTGCTATAAGCACAAATATCTGTTAACTTTGAAATCTTAATGTTTTATCACAAATTCAAGCAAATTTTGCTTAATATGTTTTTACATAACAATGTTTTAAATACTATTCAAGTTAAAGATGACTTATTTATCCTGATGTTTCAAGTACCTCTGAGATACTCTCCTAAAGGTGTGCATAAATCACTTTGAGCAGGACAAATATGTGCCAACATGAAGCAGACCAATATTCAGTACCGCCATAAAAAAAAAGAAAGCACTGACACAAGTCTATCTACTGAGTCCAAAACAGGATTTAAGGTGACAAAGTAGAAACAATTTGGTCATAAAGTTTTCTTTAAATTCTTTAGCTTTATGAAAAGATATTTAAAGGGTTTTTACTACTATCCTGCACATTAATGAAGAAGAAACAAATAGCTTTCTTCTGCAATGAATAGCTGCTATTAAAATTTTTAAGGCCTTCTCCCTCAGCACACCCCACCTTCAGATAAGAAGCAGCTTGAGGCAAAACATTCACCCTCAACAGAGAAAAACTTAAAGATCTGACTGGACCCAGCTGCAAACAACACTGCAGGAGTATGTGTGTGTGTGTGTGTGTGTGTGTGTGTGTGTGTGTACACAATGTGGGGTTTGTCAGAAAGTCAATATTCCATCGGGTCAAGACTGTTACACTTATTCTGATTCAGAAGAAAGAGATCATTAGATACAATACACCTGGATTTAAGCTGACTTCTAAATTATAAGAATAGCAGAGATTTAATTTTGAATTAAAGGTATAACTTATTTATATATTTCTCCAAAGAAAAGAAAAAGAAATTTATCAGTTTAGAATAGCAGGTATGAATTCATTGAGCTTAATTTCCTCAATATGCTTGTGTAATAAATCTTAAAGATTTCCCTCAACTATATTAATAGTTCTGCCCTGAAAGCAAAATACTCGAGTATAAATACTTTTTAATCATTATTAAGTAAAAGAGATGATTTCTTTCTCTCTCTCTCTCTTTTTTTTCTGGTGCTACTGGGGATTGAACCCAGGGGGATTCTACCTCTGAGCTACACCCTAGCCCTATTCAATTTGTTTTAAACAGGGTCTCACTAAGTTGCGGAGGGCCTTGCTAAGTTGCCGAGGCTGGCCTTGAGCCTGTGATCCTCATGTCTCAGTCTCCCAAGTACTGGGATTACAGGTGTATGCTACCATGCCCAGCTGAGATGATTTCTTTCTTCAGAAGAAAAGGATATTTATGAATTTTCTTGATACTTAATATGCAATATGCAAACAAACAATAACAATATATAGAAAGATATGCCAAATTATGAAGTGGCATAAAGAGTTCATACTGTGGTCAAATAATACTACCATTTCTAGATAGGCTATCACAACTATCTGAGAAAGAATGAGGATAATGTTAGAAAAGTTCTATTACAAAGAGATAATATTTTATTTTGAAGAGTGGTCCAAGAAGATTTGGTTATTATCCTCCACTAGAGAATCCTAAAGAAAACTTATCAAATGTCTTAAAAAAATTAAAAGGTTCTCATAATTTTAGGTGAATAAATGCAGAACATTTTAGCTTTTTCTGCCTCAGTCACCTTAAATGATTTTTCATTTGTTTTTCCCCATGGCTAAAATTTAGGAATGGAACCAACCTTCATAGCTTGTTCAAGCTTAACAGATAAGCTTGCCACAGCCTTCTGAGCACGCTCGTACTCCTCACGCTGGCGTTTCAAAATCGGTGCTTTGGCTTCGACTTCTTTCACTATTTCATCTAGATACTTATTTATTCTTTTGTTCTCTAGTTTCTCCAAAAGCAACTGATCCTGAGTTTCCACATAAGCATTATACAGCTGAAAGTAGAAGAGGCGTCATTTCAAATTGAAGCTTAAGTATGTTGTCTGTCTAGCTTCATAACAAGCATTCTAATTTAGCACTTACACAAAAGGGAAATGATTAGATGTTACAAAGCACTGGGGACTTCAATTCGTAGAAAAAAAGCCTTTCCTAGAAAGCTCCACTAACCACTGGATGATTTTAAAACTAAATTTTTGAAGAAATTAAGTTTCAGAGAGATTTGAACACTTTTGCTTAAGAAAAACTATCAAGAAGAAATGCCTTTCTTACCTCAGTTAATTTCATGCCAGGTTTCACTATCTTAGCAACAGCTGCTGCAGTGGGAGACATGGCTGCGAGCTCTTCTTCAGATAAGATAGCTCCTGTGCCAACACACACAAATCTACTATATTTCTTAAAACTTCAAACTAAAAGACACTGACAATTTTTTAAAGAAAAGAATAAGTGGCACAAACTGTATGTTATTAATTCTTATGAAAAATTTTAAAATATGAGAACCAAAATTCATTTAATACAACTCAAGTCTAAAATTCACATAATCATGGTTAACACTATTTTGGGAGTTGACATATAATTATGTGTGAGTAAATAATATTTATATCTGATGGTTCCATAAAGATACAGTATTAATTTCAAAATAAAAATTCTAATGATAAAACTTGGAGTTTCTTTTATCACAGCATGACAGATAAGCATTATTAGTAAAACTATTATGTAGACAGACAAGTTCTAGCATATCAAAGAATTAATAAGCATCTATTAGCCATACCTTTACGTTTTGTGGCAGAAAGCAGGTCATTTGCATTCTCTAATTCTTTCTCCAATTTCCCTATTTTCTCCAGCATTTCTTTTTCCATTTGGTCTTTAGATTCTTCCACCTCTAAAAGATGATCTTGTATTGCTTTGTTGGCTAAAAACATTTTTAAAATCAGAATGTTCAAACATATAGTTAAAACTTTGCAGTTTATAAATTTTCTAACAGAAGAGTCATTTTTTCCTTCAGCAAACAAGGTTAACTTCTAGAGAGGTACACCTCACGATCACCTACTGACAGCCCTTTCTCTCCTTATAATCCCTGGAATGCATTGGCTTGCTGAGTCTGTTTCTTCTATTGATGAAGAAACATCAATATTTCCTACTCATAAGGAAAATAAAACAACTCAAATGGTAGAAACGTGGCTCTAGGTATATTTTTGCTTTCAATGTTGATCTCAAGTCTATAATATAGGAAATGACCATAAAGACTGTTGGCCCTCCATATCCCTGGAATCTGCACTGTGGATTCAATCAAACATGGATTAAAAATAATCAAGGCTGGGCAAACTGATGCCCTGGGTTCAAAAACGAGAACAAAAAAAACCTAAAACTGCATCTATATTGAACACAACATACAGACTTTTCTTGTTATTATTCCCCAAATAATACAATATAACAAAGATTTATATTGTATTAAGTATTGTAAGTAATCTAGAGATGACTTACAGTACACTGGAGGAGGACCAAGGATGTAGCTCAATAGCAAAGCACTTCACTGGCAGGCATGAGGTCTTGGGCTCAATGCCCAAATATATATAGGAGGATGTGTATAGATTAGATACAAATACTACACCATTTTATATAAAATACCTGCGTATTCGCAAATTTTGGTATTCTTGAAGGGATTGTAGAACCAATCTCTGGGGACACTGAGGGATGACTAGGTCCTTAAAACTTATATTTATATACATATGTCCTAATACGTTATATATATATCTTAATACCTTCTATTAGTAAGTCCCAAGTTTTCAATTCTGTGAATATTTCAACAAAACTGACACAGGTACATTCAATTAGGTTAGAAATCATAATCTAGAGCTTAGAAATACTACATTAATATTATACTATATACATCTGTATTCTTATCATAATTATATTAACCAAATTACACATTATATACTATAGTAAGTTTTTATAGGTGTTCCATATCTAGAATGATGGACAAAATAGGTTAAAATGAAAAAGCAAGAATTTACGGTAATAAAAGACTTTACGAAATGCTATCAATAACTTAAAAAGGGAATTTTTACTTATGGAGTAAGAGTACTCAAATGTTTATTAGATGAAATAAAAAATAACTGCTATCTATAAATATACTATTTGCTTTAAAATATAATTCCGAATCTCTTTATCCAAGAATCTTTCTTCTATACCAAGTTTTGTCTTTAATAAAGCTAAGGCCGACTTCTAAATCCAATGATCTATACAAACATAAAGAAAAAAGCATCTTCTATGCAAAAGTAAAACTATCTTCCCATAAGAGAAGTCGCTCACCCTCTCCAGCTTCTTTGAGAAGCTTGTGTAGCTCGTCTACAGCCCGGGTTAGCTCACTGCTCTTTGCCTCTGAGTCTTCAGCAGCGCTCTAAAAGTTAACATTCACAAGTTACCTACCAGTCAGTAACTCAGCATCAGGACCTAACGTGTGCTGGAATACTTACCTTGTATAGATTAGACAGTTTTATGTGAGCGTTTAATTCATTGTGGAATTTCTCTTCCATACTAGCCTGTTGTTCCTTGGCCTGAAAAAAATAATCCATTTTAGCAAGTCTCTAAGCAAATACCAGCCAATCTAGTACACTAATAAATATTAGTCTAGTTTGAACTAAATTTAGAATGCTTATCAAATGCCAAGATATGAAATCCACTTTGTAATATAGGAGATAAAGACTAAAACACCAAAATTAAAATCAGTTCTCATGACAAAAATGAATTTGAGAAAAAAATATTAATTTTTAACTTAAAAGTAAAATAAATAAATGGCATTAAAATTAATCCATATTTTTTACACAGTATTTTGGATACAGAATATAAATGCTATTTCTGATTCCATTCAGCCTTGCTACGCCATTTAGAATTCTGATTGTCAGAATTTGTTTTATATTGTCAGAAATACATTAAAACCTGACATCATTTTGTAAAATACTCATATTTAAGTGGTTACCTATACCTCTTTTAATTTGGTCAACAAATCCTCTACGTGCTTTTGAAGATGTTCATTTGAAGTTTTTAAGCCATTCATCTGTTCTTCCAGTCTAGCAACCTAAAAACAAATTGGGGCAGGGGATGTCATTTAACTGAAGTTAATTTGATATGAGGTTTATGCTACCAAGCAAAAGCAAAACACTGCCCCCCCAAAAGGTAATTTATAAAACTGCATATTTAAGAAAATTAAAAATAACAACTCATGGACCAATGTACTTAGATTTAGTTCACAAAAATTTGAGACAAATTTTTTTTTGTTTTGTTTTGGTGCTGGGGATTGAACCCAGGGGCATTCTACCTCTAAGCTATACCCCCAGTCCTTTTTGATTCTGAAATTCCTATCTCAGGCTCCCAAATACTGAAATTACAGGCTTGTGCCACCACACCTGGCAAGACCACTTCTTAAAGTTATATTTTGGGAAAGATACATTCTAAGATAGTAAAGAGTAAATTGTAACAAGTCATCAAAAATACTGTAAACTCTTTATTGACATGCCCATTTTTGCTTTCCTAGGCCAACTATTAATGGGCTATGTCCTCCACATTTGGCCACTAATTTTAATAATACAACTAATTAGGTACATCACTGAATACACATTTAATAAACTGACATATAAAGGTAAGTTATACACAACATAAGAAAGATACAATTTTATGAACTTACCTCCTCTTTTTTGTTTTCAAGATTACACTTAAGCTCTAGAATCTCATTTCCTTTTTCTCTTCCAAGAGCCAGAAGTTCATCAGTTTTGGTTTTCAACTCTGTATTTAGCCATTTATTCTGATTACGTAGCAATTCCTTTTCTTGCTCCAAGCGTTTTTCTCGATACTAAAGAAATTCAAGAAAATAATTTTTACAGTTAAAGATATTATATAGTTATTCATAAGACTTTTACTTGTGGCTAAGGGATACAAGGAGAATCTTCTTTTAGAACAGAAATAAGTATTTACATAGATTCTTAACAGGAAAAATACAGAACCACACCAAACTTAAACAAGTTCAATTTAAATTGTCCTAATGATTAATTCCTTGAATTAAAAACAAAACACAGCATTTTAGTTACTTTATGGATAACCTGCTTATATTTAAAACTTCATTTAAATGAATTTTATTAAAACATTACTTTGAGCCGGGTGTGGTGGCGCATGCTTGTAATCCCAGTACTTTGGGAGGCGGAGACCGGAGGATCCGGGTTTGCGGCCAGCCTCAGCTCTCTCTCTCTACCTAGTGAGGCCCTCCGCAACTTCGTGAGACCCAGTTTCAAAATAAAGTATAAAAAATAGGGCCGGGGGCGTAGCGCGGAGGTAGAACGCCCCTGCGTTCAATCCCCGGTACTGCAAAAAAAAAAAAAAAAACAAAAAAAAAAACATTACTTTGCATCTGAGGAATTATTACTTGCCTTAACAGAAACATCAGAAGCTTGAAGTTCGTCCAGTTTTAGCTGAAGTTCACCCTTTGTTGCATTGCTTTCTTTAAGTTTTTCATTTAGACGTTTAAAATCCTCTAGAAAGGACAAATGAGAATTTGAAAATAATGACTAGTTATTTAACTACTCAGAGGAAGTAAAGATCAAAAATAATCTACGGAATATAATAGTTAATATAAAGCAAGTAGTTACCACCTTCCCTATTTTAACTTGTTTCTGCCATACTTAATTAAACTTAATTTTAACCAACAGATTATAGAGAATAAGAATCTGTACAACCAAACACATGAATTATGAGTTACTTTACTTTAATATTGTATTTAAGGTAAATATTCAATATTAACCTTACGTTTCCAGATACATACCCAAAAAACTATTAGTATCACAAATAACCATTTAAGTTAAAAAGCAATGGTAAATATAAAAGCCTTCTCCTACAGTCAAAATATAGGCTTATTTTTTATTCCTTAACATCCAGGGTTTATGAAAATAATTAATTTAATTCTAATTACCACTAGCTAATTAGCAAAACACAAATACTCTGAAGTAACTCTTCTCTAATGGAAATGTATAGTTATCTAGTTGAATATTACTGCATATAAACATAAACATGTGAAACTCTTTCCCCTTATTTTGTAGAAATAAGAATTTTCAAAACCTAAAAAAAAAGTCGGGCGTGGTGGTGCGCACTTGTAATCCCAGTACTTGGGAGGCTGAGACAGGAGGATCTGGGTTCACGGCCAGCCTCAGCTACTTAGTGACGCCCTCCACCTCACTCAAAATAAAGAATAAAAACTAGGGCTGGGGGTATAGCCCGGAGGTAGAACGTCCCTGGGTTCAATCCCCAGTACCTCAAAAAAACCACGAAAACCTAAAAAAAAGCAATGAAGGAAACAATACCATTAACTGTTCAACAGTTATGTTCACCTAAATCTATCAGCTGTATTACATACCACGGTTTATTCTATGTTAACATATTTTATATTCCTCCCTCCTAAATTCACCCCAGCCTGTTTTTAAATAAAGACTTTCCTTTTAGGTTCTAATATTAAACACTTACGGATAACAAAGATGTCTGTGTAAAATGAAGGAGTTCAGCTTTTACAACTATTCATTTAAGAAACATCAGTAACAGACTGGGGCTTCCATGTACTAACAGAGGAGAAAGGAAAAGAATGGAATGAAAGGCTAGAGCATTTCTTTATACCTGTTAAATATTCAAGTTCTTGAGATATTCTCTCATTGGTTCTAATTAAGTCTCGTTTCTCAGCTTCTAATTCTTCCTTTGTTCTTGTGAATTGGCTCTGTCAAAAAAAATAGTAAATTTAAGAATACCAAATTGAGCAATCAATATAGGAAAACTCAAACATGGAATTGTCAGTTAACATTAGCTGCAGCTCAAAAATGCTTTCTCTCTTACAACTAATGTATCAAAAAGTTTAAAATGAAGTTTTGAGGAATATCACTGCATTTACACTTTAGTTCTAATTATTTCTGAAGAAAGATACCGAGAATTGGAATTACTTAAAAACTAATTTTGTCAAACTGCTTTAGAGCAACAGAATGGCCACTCACAGGTTTTTCAAGCAGAACTGATATTTTAAAGAGAGGGAGAGAGAGGTATCAATGTGAATACAAGGAGGTAAAAAATAATTCTTGCCTTACTACTGCTTTAATCTGCATTTTTCTGATTACACACAGAAACATTTCTTATTACCACTGGCTATTTATAAAACTTCTCTGATTTTACAAAAATTTCCTTTGCCTATTTCTTCCTTGGATTTCCTTATAGTTTGAAAGTAGTTATGTATTAAGTATACAAATAGTTCTTAATGCCTATTTTGAATAATGCAGCAATGAACAGTACAGTGCAATTTCATTTCCTTTGGACATATACCCAGAAGAGGAACTGCTGCATATATAGTAGTTCTATTTTTAATTTCTTTGTGACCCTCCATACTGTTTTTCACTATGGTTACACCAATCTCCATGCCAAGAGTGTATCAGGGATCCTTTTTCCCACAGCCTTGCCAATATTTATCGCTGTTTCTGTAATAATCACCACCCTAATGGGTGTAAGGTGATCTCTCATAGTGGACATAATTTTTATTTCCCCGAAGAGCAGCTTTTTATATTCCAGCCCATTTTTATGTCTTCTTTGAGGTAGGTCTGTTCAAATCCTTTGTACATTTTTAAAGTAACTACTTGTTTTCTGCTGTTTTAAGGGTTCTTTATAAATTTAAGATATTAACACTTATCTGATATGTGGCTTGCAAATATTTTTCCCCAGTCTTAGTCGCTGCCTTTTTATTTTGCTGCAAAAAACTTAGTTCATGATATATAGTTGGATTTATTTCTGGGCTCTCTATTCTATTCGATTCCATTGATCTGTTTCTGGTTTTACATGAGTACCACACTGGCATAGAACCAGTTTTGATTTTGATTATTATAGTTTTGATTACTATATAGTTTTACATCAGAAAGTGTGATACCTCCAACTTTCTCATGTATTGCTTTGGCTATTTAGGTTTTTGTGTGTGTGTGTGTGGTTCCATACACATGTAGAATTATTTCTTGTATTTCTGTTAAGAATGCTATTGGAATTCTGATCAGGATTGCACTAAATCAGTATATTGCTTTGGGTAGTACGGATATGATTCTTCTAATACACAAACACAGGATATATTTCTATTTATTTGTGACCTCTTCAATTTCTTTCATAAATGTTTTATAGTTTTCAGTTTTCAAATCTTTTACCTTTTGGTTAAAAATTATTCCTAATTTTTTTTTATGTTATCATAAATGGGATTGTTTTCTTATTTTTTACTTTTATTTCTTTGTGGTACTGGGGATTGAACCCAGGGTCATTCTACCTCTGAGCTATACCCCCAGCCCCATTTTATTTTTAAATTTGAAACAGGGTCTCACTAAGTTGTGGAGGGCCTCACTATAAGTTGCTGAGGCTGGCAGTGAACTTGCAATCCTCCTGTCTCAGCCTCCCATGTACTGGGATTACAGGTGTGTGCCACCATACCCAGCCTTGACTTCTTTCTCAGTTACATCATTATTTACACATAGAAATGCTACCAATTTTTGTATCCTGCAACTTTATTCATTTATTAGTTCTAAGATGTTATTTATGGAATCTCTTGGGGTTTTCTATATATAAGATCATGTCATCTGCAGAGATGAGTTTACTCCCCCTTTTTCTTGTTTTGATGCATCTGTTTCTTTCTCATGTCTCGCCACTCTTCCTAGTACTTTTGGCACCGTTAAACAGACGTGGTGAGAGTAAGGTGCTCTGCACTGCGCCAGGTCCTTATGGAAAAGCTTTCAGGTGCCTCCTTAGAAATCTTTTAAGCCAGAGGCACTACAGCTTGAATCTGGAATCCCCCCTCCCAGAGGCCCACATGTTAAGGCTTGGGCTTGTTCCCCAACTGGTGGTACTGCTGGGAGGTGATAACATTTTAAGTCATTGGGGGCACGCCCTTGGATAGGGAATAGTGAGACCTCAGCTCCTCCACCTTCTCTTTTTTGAATTCTGGCCATGAGGAGAACAGTTTGCTCTATCGCATGCTCCTGCCATTATGTGCTGCTTGCCACAGGCCCAAAGCAAAGGAGCTAATCAGGCATGGACCAAATCTCTCAAACTGTGAGTCGGAATACATCTTTCCTTCTTCAAGTTGATTATCTTAGGTATTTTGTTACAGCAATAGAAAGGTGACTAACATGATAAATATATTACTTTCTTGCTTATACTTATTTTAAAAATTTTATGTGGGTTTATGCAGTTTTCCTGGGCTGCAGATCCACAGCTTTTTATCAGATTTATGAAGAACTTGTCACAATCTCCCTCTGTACAGAGTTTTACTTCAGGACTATCTGTTCCATTGTTCTCTAAGTTGATTCTTTATACCAACGTTACATTTTAGTTAGTTGTGGCACTGGGGATTGAACCCGGGGCATTCTACCTCCGAGCTATATCCCCAGTCCTATTTTATTTTATTTTTTAAATTTTGAAACAGGGTCTCGCTAGGTTGATGAGTCTCACTAGTTGCTGAGGCTGTCCTCAAACCTGAGATCCTCCTGTCTCAACCTCCCAAGTACTGGGATTACAAACTTGTGCCACCTCACCCAGCTCAACATTATGCTTTAGTAAATATAACTTTGTAAAGCATTTGATATGTGGCTAGACAAATACCTTAAAACTAATTCGAATTTTTTCAGAATCATTTTAGTTATTACTACATGTTTTCTTCCCAATCTCCATTAGAGATACATTATAAAGTTCCAATCTACATCATTTGGATTTTTTATGTGTGTGGTACTGGTGATTGAACCCAGGGGCATTCTATCTCCGACCTATACTCCCAGCCTTTATTTTTTGTTTGGAAACAGGGTCTTGCTAGGTTGCTGAGACTGTTATTGAGACTGTCCTCAAACCTGTGAGCCTCCTGTCTCAGCCTCCGAAGTACTGGGATTGCTAGCCTATGCCACTACGCCTAGCTCTCATTTGGATTTGAGTTAAAATGTATGAAACCAACATATATTAATTTGGAAAACCTTCCCATCCAGGAAGATGTACTACCTCCATTTTTAAAGGCATTCTCTTATAGTTTTCAATAAAGTTCTTGAGTTTTCTTAGTATTGCAGGGTTTTTTTAACTTTATATTTCTTGCAAAGTTATTACCAGGTACATTATGGAGCCTTTGTGTTCATATTCAGATTCTGGGAGTAAAATTTTTTAAGAGATTTGAAAAAATTATCTTTGAACCCCAAATCAAATGAAAATTTTAAAGAAGCAGTGGTAAGAGTTCTATCTCTTTAAATAACCACTGGGTATGACTTTAATAAACAAATTGGGCCGTAATCCTTATCAACATATTCAACCTATTAGTATCACTACTCTAAGGAAATGATTACCAATGTGGATTCACTCAAATTCCAAGCTATTTTACAACATTTAGAATAATGTTTGGACTATAGTAGGCATTCCTATTGAGTAAAAAAGTGTCTAATAATCAATAAAACATGTAAAGATCCAATGAGGGAATTTATATATTCATATTTTGGTTGGTAGCTTCTCCTAATAGGATATCTGTTTCATCTCCCCACTAATAAATTCTGATAAACACAATTTAAACAGAAAGCTTCCTTAAGCGTCACGTTTACAATTATCTTTATTCACAGGAATAACTTTTACCTGAATGGCAACGTTGCGATCCTGAGCAATTTCAAGTTCTTTGTTTTTCTCAGTTAGTGCCTTCAGCTGACTGTCTAGATAACAGACACAAGCATCCATTATGTATGCACACATACAACAGCTTAACTCCTGCAGTGTTTTTATCCAACTGCCATGCTTACACATTTTTAAAATGAAGAACTGATGCCCAGAAACAATGAGTTGTAATCACATTCTGAATTTGTTAATACATTCCAAACTTGCTCTATTCTAGACCCCAATTATAAACATGCTATTTTGTGTCCGAAATCAAATGTGTAAGAATTCTAGGCAACCTTTTTGGCAAAAACATAGGAATTAATAATTTCCTTATTTTCCAATAACATCTCCTAAGCCAACACATCAAAAACACAGTGGGAGCTGGGCGTGGTGGTGCACGCTTGTAATCCCAGTACTTGGGAGGCTGAGACCGGTGGATCTGGGTTCATGGCCAGCCTCAGCTACTTAGTGAGGCCCTCCTCAACTTAGTGAGACCCTATTTCGAAATAATGAATTAAAAAATAGGGTGTAACGTGGAGGTAGAATGCCCCTAGGTTCAACCCTCCCGTTCTGCAAAATGCATGAATGAATGAATGAATGAATGAAACAGCGGGTAATTTTATTTAGAAACGAGAAAATTAAGTATAAACAACAGGATCAAGAGAAAATATCATTTAAACAAATAAAATACATGCACAGTGAATCATAATGATAGATATTGCCAGTGCCGTGCTTATTTATCACTCTAGAGTCTTCAACATAGGAAAAAAAATTATGCTTGATACTCAATTATTCATTCCTTAATATCCATTCATAACGGGCCATCTTCCCTTACAGTTTCTCTTCGAAACACACACAGATAATTAAGAAAAATACATTTACTGAAACTTCCCTCTACAAAACACATCTGTATTATGTACTAGCAATTTAATGAGCAAATACATTATTACTGATCCCAATCTTTACTTCTATTTAAATAACAGTATTATAAAATATTTTTTAATACCCTGCTAAAATTATTTTAGGTTTTTTATTTTTAAAAATTTACTGCTTTCCAGACTTACAGATCTGGAACTATAAGTAAAAAATACAAACATAATTATATACCCCAGGAAGGCGTTTGATCTTCATCTAGGTTTATCCCAACCTTCTCCTTCTCCCTTGTCTAAAAAAACACAACTGTAATCACAACCATTTTCCTGAAATTCTTCAGCATCACTGCTGAGGAGACCTTTTTATTATGCTTTGTCAAGCAAAACTATGTATAGATGATGAACCAGATCTAGCCATTTATGTCGCATCACATATGCATACACACTATCATGTATATATCCACCATGTTTTAAGAGTGCAGTGTTTCAAAAGCAGCTGAAAAAAAATCAGAACTTAAATGGCCAATGGACACGGACTTGGTGCAAGGTGAAATTTTAATCATTCCTTGATGAGCTTCCTGAGTTCCTGCTCCATCAAATTAAATTAAAAGCAGCTGTATTTAAAGGCAATTAATGATGCCCTTATTCTCTAAAGACTCTTACGAATGTTTGCTATCCTCTACTGTAAGCAAAGTACATGGCACATCGACTTCCTAAGAAATGTCAGCATCTTTAACTAAGGTCTTGTGCACTCTAGGATTTAATGATGTAAGAAAACCAACTACCTAGCTTTCATAGGAAGTAGGCCTTAAAGAGGAAACACACTGAAATTCACAAACATTTATAAAAATTATAGCAGAATAAGCAGTTTAATATAATGCAATCAACATGCTTTAATTTTTCAACATAAAAACAAATCAATGTATTTAATTGTTCAAGTGTAAATTCTTTAACCTTTTCAAAACCTTTCAAGTTGGGTGTGGTGGTGCACATCTGTAATCCCAGTACTTGGGAGGCTGAGACAGGAGGATCACAGGTTCTAGGACAACCTCAGCAAGCAGTGAGACTCATCAACCTAGCAAGACCCTGTTTCAAAAATAAAAATAAAAACAGGACTTGGGGTGTAGCTGGAAGGTAGAATGCACCTGGGTTCAATCCCCAGTACCACAATAAATAAGTAAATAAATAAATAAATAAATAAAACAAAAAGAACAGACATAATTTACATATGGCAAAACTACTTTTGATACCCAAATCAGAAATAGAACCCAAGTCTTCTGATCCCAAAGGCCAGTGTTCTTATATTTACTTCTGAGTGAAAAATCATAGTATCACCATAAGCAACAACAATGATGCTTAATTAGTATTCTCATATATAGTAAGCAGATATTTCCAAAGAAAACAAAGAAGTATCTAGAGATTGCAACACTCCAATACTTGTAAAGATATAATTAAATACTTACTGAGTTTTTCTAGCTCAAGTCGCAAGCCTTGGCACTCGCGGGTTTCATTTACAAGTCTCTCCTGACTGTGAGATAACCTCTTCTCTATCTCGAAGTACTGTTGCTCTATAGAAAACAAGTAAAATGATAATAATAAAATCAAACACACATGCATACACCTTGTCAATACTGCTATTTCTATCTAAAAACTTTGATTTAAAAATTTAAGATATAGTATTGGAACTGCACTCTGAGTAAGAGAATCTAAGATAAATAAACAGATTGAGCACTTTAAAGGATGGATGTATCTAACATTTCTGACTTATATGACAAAAGAAAATAAGGTCTAAAAGGGGTTTTACAAATAAATTCTTCAAAGCAGGCAACATGTCATGTATCTTGGTATTTTCCCAAGAAATCAGTGAACTATTTGGCATAAGGTAGAATAAAAAGGATGTATGTATTAAATGGAGAAAAAAATCATTTACATTAAAAACTGCTTTGTTTCTAAAGGTTTGTTTTAAAATAGTAAAAATAATAACTGAAAGAATAATACTGCTAAATTTCTGTAAAAATAAGTGTGTAAACATTCCTAAGGAAAGAAATCAAGTCTGTGTGCTTCAGTACTCTATCAGGTACATAAGAAATGCTCAATATTTATGGAGTAAAGAATGGCTAGAATAGAATGTACTGTATTCAAAGCTGGGATTCTGAGAACTGTCTGATTTCAAGATCACTACTGCTTAATAATTACACTTATTTGAAGTGCAAATTTATTCAGAAAGAAACTTCAGCCAATCTAGCAAAAAACAGTACGTGATAAGCAAAAACACATAACAAAAAATTTTACTAATGGTAATCACAGTATTCTTAACCTTTTTTTCAAGAATGTACAAGCCAACCGTCGCTTTTTATTTGAAGGCCTATCATAGGTAATTACAAACAGATCTTAATATATTATCATCTAACCTCAATTTTTAGAGAGAAATGAGATATATTAAACTTATTTACTGCAAGTTCACTGCGTTTCCAGCGTCATCTTTTGCATCTAAACTCATTTTTGTGAACATTTACTTCTTTGAGGATCACAGGGGAACAGTTATACAAAGAACAAGTGCACAAAGTGGTCAATTAGGCAAAGGTCCATGCATTCTGGTGACTATTACATAAAGCGGAAATTACTGCCATTTGAAGTGCAACAAAATAGATCAGGTTCTCTAGATAGAGCTAGGGGTCGCAGACTCAAAAGTCTGGTGTAAACAGATCCAAATTCTTTGCAATTTCTGTTGGTTGGACAAAGAGTTCCTACAAGAGGCCACTCTAAATAACAAAGAAAAGGGAAGAAAACTGGATTCAGATTGAGGGGGATCCTATTCAAACTCTGAGAGAAGTAGGAAAGAGAAGGCTAGGGTGCTCGCAGAGCACTGAAGGAGATGCTAACAGAAAACGTCGTGGAGTGCAAGCTTGCAAGCGGGAAGATCAGCCACAGCTCGGAGTCGAAGGAACCAGGGGCGGGAAGAGTGGCTCACTTACCGCTCTCCACCTTAAATTTCTCGTGCCTCCCCTTCAGGCCATCGATCTCGGATTGCTGATCAGCAAGGAACTTTTCAAGTTTGTTCTGGACTGACTTAGGCAGCTTGTTCAGCTCCGTACGCTCCAGGACTTGCTGTAACACAGCCGCCATGTCGGTCGGGCCGGCGGCCGCGGAAGCAGCGGTCGACGGGGTAGAAGTGGAGAAAGGCGAAGGCCAAGACCCGGAAGCATGGGACGCAGCGTCGGCCGCCTCGGTCGGTGGCTCGCGCGCCCCGGCCCGCCGGACACTCCCGCGGCGGGACCCTGGGAAATCGAGTCCCGCGTTAGCTGCAGCCCCAGACGCGCCACAGCGCCCGCGCCCTAGGTGCGCGCGCAGCCGCCGGAAGCTATGCACCCTGGGAATCAGAGTTCAGAGGCGGCCTCTGAGACGGCGGTGCACCCCAATTTCCGGCTCCGGGTCTCACCCGCGGCCGGCCTCACAGGCCTCTGGGAAACGTAGTGCGTTCCTCATTCCACTCCGCGATCCCAACCCCGCACCATCCGTTCCGCTTGCTTCTTTCTTCCCGCCCCCCTTTCGGCTGCAGGAGCACTGTCCGCGCGGTGGCGCCACAGACGTACTCGACTACCCATTTCCCCCTCGGAAGAGCAGGGCGGCCTTACCGTCCAAACCCCGGGAGGCCATGGGTCGTCCTCTTTGGCGGCTTCGAGACACTGAGCCACTAGAGGGCATCGGTCCCGTAGCGCCGGACGGCAAGCTCTGGGCTACCGCCACGCTCTCAATGGCGCCCGGAAGGGGGCGGGGTGGCGACGGCGGTCGCTTTGGCAGAGTCTCCGCGATGAAGGGGAGGTGGGGCATCTGCGTCATCAGTCTGCGCCACTGGCTCTGAGACCCTGGGCCCGGAGAGGGAAGTGAGGCGGAAGAAGCAGTCGCCCGCTGATGAGTTCACGGGCTGTGGCCTAGGTTCCGAGGGGAATGTGGCCCCTGGAGGCTGGCGCGCCTGCACCCTGACCCATTTCTCCTGTTCGCTGGCAGTTCGAGAGCTGGGTCGGCCACCTGTGCGCCTTCTGAGGACAGGTGCGTCCGCCCGAGGGTGTAATAGGTGTGTGTGTCCAGGTCTGTGTGTGTGCACTCGGGCACCAAGAGCTCCCTTTGCAAGGGAGGAAGGAAGGGACTGAGTGTAGGAAACATATGGACCATCGCTCCCGCACGCATTCCAGTCCAGTTCGGACGATCTTATCCCCCGACGTGAATCCTCCTACCTAGATGACTTTGGGGCGGGAGGTACTGAGTCAGGGGACTTAAGGAGCCCCGTTAATTTTTAGGCAGAGGATTAAAAAGGAAACAGGAGTTTGAGTGTAGCCTATGTTTTAAGGTGACGTTGCAGAAAATGTTATGTTGATGTTTTAAAAATGAAAAGTGTAAGAAAAGGGTTTAAACCGATTCTTAGAAGCTATTTGTCACCCTGCCGAGAAAGAGAGAGAGAGAAAGAGAGAGTTAGTAACTAGGGATTGAATCCAGGTGCATTCTACCTGGTTCTCACTAAGTTGTTGAAGCTGGCCAAGAACCTGCGATCCTCCTGTCTCAGCCTCTCAAGTACTGGGATTACAAGGGTGCACCACCAAGCCCGGCTATAATTCCATAACTTTTAAACTCAGGCTATATTTATTTCATGTTTCATTATTCTTTTGAGAGAATGTATTAATTTCTCTATTGAAAATTAAACATTCTTAATCTCATCCTCCCTGCAATTCCTGCTGTCAGTGTCCTGTGAATTGATGATTTCTTTTTCACATGAAATCTTTTCTTTTTCTCTAGTTTCTACTTTTGAATTTGCTGTCGTGAAGACATCTAAGAATTATAAACAAGAGCATCTCATGATATTTTGTGATAACTAAGGTAAAATAAAATCAGGCTTTACCTAAAACAAGGTTGATTTTTCTCCCCTATTTTATATATAAACACTTAAGATTGTTGGTAGTGAATTACTGTAGTGTATCTGAGGCCAACAGTATTATCTGTTGTTCTACCATTTGGGAAATGCAGATATTCTGTACTTAGACTAACAGAATCCTAAAATTAGATAGTTTTCAGATCTTCCAGGATCCAAATTCTTTATTAATTTAGAAAACCAGAGTCCAGGGAGATTAATTATTTCAAGGCACAACATTTGAGGGAATTTATAACCATATAAAGCAAGATAGAGTGTTTAGTAGTGTCTTTTATGAAGTATGGTTGGCTTCATTGTAAAGTTTTTAAAGAGGACTAAAGAAAAAATTATCTGACATTCAACCGGATTTCATAATCTAGTAGTTTTCTATTTCCACATTGCATTCAGTGCTTTGAGTATTAATATAGCCAGTAGGTGAAATAAGTTTAAAGGTTAAATATCATAACTTTGGAGTCACCTGTTATTTCTTGTAAGATTAAGAGTTATTAGGGCAGAAGGAAACAAGTAGAATAACAATGTGAAGTAGCAGAAAGTTAATGCATCGAAAGGCATACCTTAAGGCATTACTAAAAGTTGAGAGCCCTTTATACAGGCATTAATGATTTAGACACGCAATTATAGACTTAGCCTTACAAATAAAAAGATATGCAAACCTGATTCACCTGTACTATTCTCTGAAAAAAGCTTGGAAGAAGGCTTATACATTTTGAGACAAAACCAAGTAGGCTCTTTGAAACAGTGGTGCGACAGCATCCAATAAGCAATTTCAACCTTGAACCATTCTCTGGGCTTTAATTTTAGAGTGATGGGAAACCATTTTATGACTGGTAGTTTATTGGATATCTGTAGTAGCCTTGACATTGTGGTATTGAGTAAGATTCAGATTTTTTTATAGAACCTAAATGATTCATCTCTAAATTGTGTTTTTTTTTTTTTTTTTGCGGCACTGGGGATTGAACCCAGGGGCGTTCTACCTCCGTGCTACACCCCCAGCCCTATTTTTTTATTTTTATTTTTTGCAGTACCGGGGATTGAACCCAGGGGCGTTCTACCTCCACGCTACACCCCCGGCCCTATTTTTTATACTTTATTTTGAAACTGGGTCTCACGAAGTTGGCGGAGGGCCTCACTAAGTAAAGGGAGAGAGAGAGAGAGAGAGAGACAAGGAAAGAGAGAGAGAGACAGGCAGAGAGAGAGAGAGAGATAGGGAGCTGAGGCTGGCCGCGAACCCGGATCCTCCGGTCTCCGCCTCCCAAAGTACTGGGATTACAAGCATGCGCCACCAAGCCCGGCTAAATATCTATTTTTTAAATGTCATCTCTTTACATTTTTGTATTCTACACTGAATGTGAGCCTCTTGATCTCATCATTCATTGTGGCCTTGCTCTTTTATTCAGTATCTTTGGTTTTAAGCTAAGGAAATTCACATCAGAGGAGCAGGTCAGTAGTGGTACTATATTGGTTTCCATCCACAAACTGAAGAACAAACAAAATAGGAGCTATCCTTTGTAATGATTTCATTGAAGGCCTGAGTATGTTTCCTTAGTATAAGCATAATATTGAAGAGCATGGATTCTAGAGCCACATTGCCTTACTTTATTTATTTTTTTTTTTTTGGCGGTACTGGGGATTGAATCCAGGGACATTCTACCTCCGGGCTACACCCCCAGCCCTATTTTTTTTTTTTATTCCTTATTTTGAAACAGGGTCTCCCTAAGTTGCAGAGGGCCTCACTAAGTAGCTGAGGCTGGCCACGAACTCGGATCCTCCTGTCTCAGCCTCCCAAGTACTGAGATTACAAGCATGCGCCACCACGCCCAGCTCAAAGTGCCTGACTAAATCTCACCTTTGCTACTTACCAGCTTTGTCATTTGACCTTCCTTTGTTTCAGTTTCTTCATCTAAAATGAGGATTATGATAATTGTTCCTACCTCATGGGGGTTTTGTGAATACTAAATGTTACTACATTTAAAGTACTTAGAATAATATCGTATACAAAATAGAAGCTATATAGATAGCTGTTGTTATTGTATTGCTCTTCATCTACTTATATAACTCTTATGAGTTACTGAAGGAAAGAAATCAAATGTTATTCATTTTCATGCCATCCCACCTGGCACAATCTAACAAGTAGTATTACAAGAGACACTTATTGACTAAGGACATTTGGTTCTCTTTACCTCTTAATGAAGTATTCAGAAATTCACCTTTCCTGTTTTAGAAATGAGAACATAGACTAGGCAGTAGATTATCAAAGATAATACAACTAAGGAATAGATCTAAAGTAAGGTAATGGAGTAATAATTTAGTGTTCTCTCCCTTACCCCAGGTATGAGAAATAGGTTTGATCTCTCATATAAACTCTGATCGGTAGTCATTTCCTGAAGCCCTATGTTGAAAAGAATTCCAAAGCTACTGCAAGAAAGAGTAGTCTATTTAATAAGCAATTGCTGCAGGGTATGGGACAGGATCAGGATAGTACCACTTTCCTCCCTGTACTAACCCCATTCTAAAAACATTTAAATTCTCTTTTTCTAAAAATGCGTTATCATTTTTGTTTTTATAACTTAGGAGACTGAATTAGCTCTCAACAATGGGAAGAACCTACATTGTAGAAGAGACTGTTGGCCAGTATCTTTCAAACATCAATCTCCAAGGAAAAGCTTTTGTCTCTGGTCTTTTGATAGGACAGGTATGTACATTTATTAATACAACAAGTTACCTGTTTAAGTTAAATGTGCTATTTAACAATAAGCTTGAGATTGGGGGTTGAAAGGATATGATGTCAAAGTAAATCTAGACTGGGTCTTTGAGGATTTAGCCCAGGTTTGCTTAAGTCAGGCACATTCCCTTTTGACATTTGAAACTTAGCTGTGCAGTATTCCCTAAACTTATCATTAGATAATGAAAATTAGTTTCCATGAATACAGATTCCATTATATTAGGGGTATTAGCAATTTTTATTTTTTTATGGTACTGGGGATTGAACCCTGGGGCATTATCCCCAGCCCTATTTTTTTTTTTTTTTTTTTTTGCAGTACTGGGGATTGAACTCAGGGCTTTTACCTCCGAGCTACACCCCCAGCCCTATTCTTTATTCTTTATTTTTGAAACAAGGTCTCACTAAGTTGTGGAGGGCCTCACTAAGTAGCTGAGGCTGGCCACGAACCTGGATCCTCCTGTCTCAGCCTCCCAAGTACTGGGATTACAAGCGCGAGCCACCACACCTGAATGGTATTAACAATTTAACCTACTACAAATATTAGTTAGGTTTTGCATGTCATAAGAACTAAGATATCTGATTCCTCCATCAGATATCACTCTAATAAGCTTTTATAATTTGTTTTTGAAGTGTTCTTCACAAAAGGATTATGTGATTCTTGCCACTAGAACACCACCCAAAGAGGAGCAAAATGAGAGCCTCAAACATCCTAAAGCTAAGTTGGAGAGTTTGGATGAAGAATGGGCTGCAGAACATGCCAGCCAGGTAGTGTTGTCTTTATGTACTTAGGTGTGTATTTATTTGACGAACATGAAAAAGCACTTTGTTCTCAGATTATTAGACTAGGATTTCAGAGTACTCATTCTTAAAGAGCTGCCAGTGGTTGGATTGAAAGCAGCTTAACAGAAGGCAGAGAACACATTGACTATAGCAAGGAAAATATGGATAAATGACACACAAGCGTGAAAGTAAAAGGTATGTTAGGAGAATAGTGAGGAGTTAGGTATAGTTGAAACATGGAGTATGTAAAAGAATGTCATTCGTCATAAGACTTGAAGGGCCCAGTTTATAGATGGCTTTTGAGTGGTATCCTAAGGAATGTATTTGGTAGATAGCTCCATGGTAAACTTTCAGACATCCTTATTTTAAGAAGGGGATAATGTGATTGGCTTACCAGTAATTGAGAAGATAACTGATATCTTAGAACATTATACAGAGTGGAGAGACTGGAAACCGAACACAAATGTATAGTTATGGCAATAGTCCTACACATGATGATGTCAGCCTAAGCTAGATTCTGAGCTGTGTGGGGGTGAGTCACATCAGTTTTCTTTATGGCTCTGTCCTGAGTGCCTAGGCCAGTATTTCCATGGTTTATAATGGGAGCTCCAAAAGACTGGATAAACGAATGCCTGAGTAAACTGACTTAGAGTGGGCTAGAACGTCATTGCCAAGTGATTTCAGAGAAAGAGCTAGATTTAGTGACCAGGTAGATTGGGAATGAAGAGATAGAGGGAGAGAGAGGAGGATAGTGTTACCATCATGAGAGGAAGAAACAGATTGAGGGGTGGGTGAGCGCAAACACAGAGTAAACTAATTCATGTAAAAGTACTGAATAAATGATACCATTTAATAAAGACTATTAGATTAAGGTAAAAGTAGAATCACTGTACTTCCTACTCCAATCAACTTTAAATACTTTAAACACACAAATGTGTTCCTGTGTATGTTTTTATGATGGGGAAATAGTATATAGTTATAAAAGAACAAATCCAAGAAATATTTGATGCTGTCTTCTAAAGACATAGCTGATATTTTTTTTTTTTTTTTTTTTTGCAGAGCGGCGATTGAACCCAGGGGTGTTCTACCTCCGCGCTACATCCCCGGCCCTATTTTTTATACTTTTTTTTGAAACCGGGTCTCACGTAGTTGTGGAAGCCTTACTAAGTAGAGAGAAAGAGACAGACAGACAGGGAGAGACAGGGAGAGAGCTGAGGCTGGCCGCGCCCGGATCCTCTGGTCTCCGCCTCCCAAAGTACTGGGATTACAAGCGTGCACCACCACGCCCGGCTCATATCTGATATTTTAAAGTTAAATTCCAAGCTGGGTGTGGTGGCGCACGCTTTTAATCCCAGTACTTTGGGAGGCGGAGACCGGAGGATCTGGGTTTGCGGCCAACCTCAGTTCTTTCTCTCCCTGTCTCTCTCTCTCTACTTAGTGAGGCCCTCCGCAACTTCATGAGACCCGGTTTCAAAATAAAGTATAAAAAATAGGGCCGGGGGTGTAGCGTGGAGGTAGAACGCCCCTGCGTTCAATCCCCGGTACCGCAAAAAAAAAAGTTAAATTCCCAATGGTTTATAAATATATAACTTTCTATTCTTAATTTTGCTTTTGGCTTCCTATAGAATTTTATAGGGCATATATATATTTGTATAGAACACACACATGTATATATAGAGAAATTGTGAATAAATTTATATAGCAATTTGGATTAACCTTTTTATCTCTAGAAAGAAATGACTAATTTTATGTGTTGGTGATATCAAAAAGATATGCAGGTGTATCATGCTAAATATGAAAACCGTCAAATTTGTGGTTCTATAGTAAGTAGAATTTATGAAATCTGAGGAAACCATTAGCAGATCTAATGCAAATATAATAGAGCTTAGACTGTGGTATCTAATTTTTTAAAACTTTATGATCATTTTCTTATACATTAAGCACACAAAAGCTAACCAGAGGAGTCTTATCTCTGAATATAGATGGCAGAGAAAAATACATGTGACTTTAAGACCTAGCCACAATCATGGGAAAAGGTAAATATAAATGTATTTTGGAAGACGAACTGGTAGTATGTATTTATAATACAGGGTTGTGTGATAAAGATCCATGGGAAAACTACACCGAGATCCTGTGAGAGTTCAGAGATGAAAGGATCAGGGAGGGCAGCTTTGCAGGATCTAATAGAATTCAGACATGAGAAGTATCAGAGAAAGTGAATTCAGGCTGATGGAACAGCCTGAGTAAAGACATAGAGTCAGAAAGCCCAAGGATATGTATGGAAAACTGAGTATTTTTTGGCCAGCACTTGAACATTGCAGGGAAAGAAGTATCAGATGAGGCTCCAAACATCAGATTGGCCAGATTGTAGAAAGACTGAAGTACCCATCTAGTACAAAATGTCTATTTTATTTTGTTGATAATGGGAGGCCATTGAAAAAAATTTCACAAGTTATTTTAGTCTTTCATCCTTATATGAAAGGGGTTTATATATTGATGCAGCTAAAGGATGTTGCTATCAAATGATTTTATTTATAAAGCAATTTTAACGTAAAAAGCCGTGGACATTCTTGGAAGACTGTATACATAATGATATCCCATTCATCTGTTATGTTTCTGATTATTTTAACTAGTTTTTCAACTGTCCCACCTTGGTGCTGTGTATGTAGTGGTACTTGATAGGTATTTGCTGATTTAATATTTAGGTTTTCTAGTAGAAAAGACTGCAAATGCTTATGATAGCTAATACTATATTTTTACTTTTAGGTGTCCAGAATGCTACCAGGGGGGCTTTTAGTTCTTGGAATATTTATTGTTACAACTTTAGAACTGGCAAATGAGTTTCAGAATACCCTTCGCAGAGTAAGTGATATATCAAAAATTCTTAATAAGTCAGAGTTGCATGTTATTTTAATTAGTTTTATGTATATATAATGAACCTATTTATTATGACCCTGTTCCATAATTCTTTAGGCTAGGATTATGTTGAAACAGCCTTTTCTACCCAATTGCCTGAATATTTGAGTGCAATAAATATAAATATGTTTTCAATCAAAGCTACATATTTTAAAAATCTTTATTTTAGCCGGGTGTGGTGGCGCACGCTTGTAATCCCAGTACTTTGGAAGGCGGAGACCGGAGGATCCGCGTTCGCGGCCAACCTCAGCGCGTGCGCGCGCGCGCTCTCTCTCTCTCTCTCTCTCTCTCTCTCTCTCCTCTTTCTCCTCTCTCTCTCTCTCTCCCTAGTGAGGCCCTCCGCAACTTTGTGAGACCCGGTTTCAAAAATAAAGCATAAAAAAATAGGACCGGGGGTGTAGCGCGGAGGTAGAACGCCCCTGCGTTCAATCCCCGGTACCACAAAAAAAAAAAAAATCTTTATTTTAAACACAATTATGAAACAAATCATAATGATGTAACAGTTTTTCTTGTGCAATAGCAGTTTTCTGCTAGACCTATTTAGTACCAAGTGATCACTATAATGTGAAGTCATTCTGTTTGATTCTCTTAAGGTCCTGAGATTAAAACATAAACAGAGCCAGGCGTGGTGGCACACACCTATAATCCCAGTACTTGGGAGGCTGAGAAAGGAGCATCACAGTTTCAAGGACAGCCTCAGCAAGTAGTGAGACTCTCATCAACCTACTAAGACCCTGTTTCAAAATAAAAATAAAATAGGGCTGGGGGTGTAGCTCAGAGTTAGAATGCCCCTGGATTCAGCTCCCAGTCAGTCTCAGTCTCAGTCTCTCTCTCTCTCCCTCCCTCCCTCCCTCCCTCTCTCTCTCTCTCTCTCTCTCTCTCT
>PVJS01019052.1:0-34166 GCA_004027185.1 Glis glis | reverse complement strand
CTCAGCTCTCTCTCTCTCTCTCTCCCTGTCTCTCTCTCTCTCTATCTCTCTCTCACTACTTAGTGAGGCCCTCTGCAACTTCGTGAGACCCGGTTTCAAAATAAAGTATAAAAATAGGGCCAGGGGTGTAGCGCGGAGGTAGAACGCCCCTGGGTTCAATCCCCAGTACCGCAAAAAAAAAAAAAAAATGTGGTAGCTACTGTTGCTATTGTTTTCACTCACTGTTACAAGTCTATCTCCTATTGGATGTGGTAACTTCCAATGAATTTAAAGAGCTATCAACTTTCCCCCTTCAACTTTCTCCTTTTTCTTCTTTTGGGAGTCAGCCATGGAAGACTAGGCCATCCAAAAGCAACCACATGCAGGAGGAAATTTGAATGTCACCACTATATATTCCCAGGGTAAGGTGCAGACTCAGAGAAGTTCTGAGAAGACAACTAATTTGCACTTCAGGCTGATGCTTAGCATAAAGATCACCACCACCACCACCACAACAACAAAACCCTGTGAAGGGGAAGGATTTACAGGTTATCACAAGGGAAAAAATAATCAGAGAATGTGAAGCTAAGACAATGGAAATAATTTTAGTCCAAGGAACATAAAAGTTAACATTGCCTATGAAGCAACATCAAACATAAGTAATGCACATTGCCAGAGTACTAGAAGGAGAAGAGAGACAAAAAAAAAAAAAGGCAGAAAGACTATGTGAAGAAATTAGGTCAGAAAACTTCCCAAATTTGATGAATATATATACCTAAGAGGTTTCATGAACTCCAGGAATGAAATCTAAGATACTTACCCTAAGGCGCATTCAAGGAGAGAATCTAAAACATCAAAAGAGAACCAATATATCAAGCATTGGTGATTCTCAATTAGAGTATTAATACATTTCTCATTGGAAACTGTGGAGCTCAGAAGGCAGAAGGATGGAATATTCAAAGTACTAAAAAATTCTGTCAACCAACAATCCTATAACAATCAAAATTGTCTTTAAACAGTGAGGGGGAAAAACTGAGATATTCTCAGATAAGCTAAATATGACATCACTAAATCTGTCCTTATAAGAAATGTTAAATTGAGAAATGCAAATTGAAATGAAAGGTCATCAGACAGTAAATCATAGCTCTATAAAGTAATGAAGATCTTGTTAAGGTGAGTGGGAAGTTATTAAATTCATTATTACTATATGACATCCAACTTCATTTTTTGTTTTCTGCATAATTTAAAACACTGATACATTAAGTAACATTATATATTATTATAAAATAATAGGTATTATCTTGTCTAGATAAAACAGGATAAAATCAGAAACGAATAGCAGGAGGAAAACTGGAAATATAATAAATTTATGGAAATTAGCAACAAACTCTTAAGCAAGGAATCAAAGAAGAAATCTAAAGGTAACTTAGGAAATACTTAGAGATAAATGAAAAAATACAACATATAAAAACCTATAGGACACAGTAAAAATAGTGCTAACAAAGATATTTATAGCTGTAAATACATTTTAAATAGATCTCAAAAAATAATAACTTTACAACTTAAAGAAATAGAAAAAAAATTAAAAAACTAAATTCAAGCCTAGCAGAAGGAAAGAAAGATAAAAAAGATTCACATATCTAAAATTAAAAATAAAAGTGGGAATATTATTACAAATTCTACATAAATAAAAAGGATTCTAAGAATATTATGTGAGAGAATGACAGAATGAGAACTATAAACATTTGTATAACAACAAATTGGTTAATCTAAGTGATATTGTAGAAGTGATATTCTAATTTATTTTAGAATAAATTTTTAGAAGCACAAAATCTACCACGACTAAACCACAAAATGTAAATAGATCTATAACTAATGAAAAGAGCTATGATTAGCAAACAGAAATTGTGAATAGATCTAAAACTAATCAAAAGATCAAATAAGTAATCAAACTCTCATAGAAAAGAAAATCCCTGTACCTTTTGACTTTACTGGTAAATTGTCCCAAATATTTAAAGTACTAAAAACAATACTTCTGAAACTTCTCTATTAAAAACTACAAATTAATATTTTTTGTGAAAATTTATGCAAAAATTATCAAGAGAATATTAATGAAATAGATCAGTAGTATATTAAAAGACAGCATGATCAAGTGGGATTTTTTTTCCTGACATGCAAAAATTGGTTAAACATATCAATACCAATCAATGAGCTGCACCCCAATAACAAAACAATCAATGAGCTGTACCCAGTAACAGATAAATCGATGATCTGCAATCAGTAACAGAACAATCGCTGAACAGAACCCCAATAACTGAACAATCACCGAACTGCACCCCGATACAGAACAATCGATGAGCTACACCCAGTAACTGATCATCAACAGACAAATGAGGAAACTGCCATATATATTAATATAAATTATGAATAATGGGGCTGGGCGTGGTGGCGCACGCTTGTAATCCCAGTACTTTGGGAGGCAGAGACCGGAGGATCCGGGTTCGCGACCAGCCTCAGCTCTCGCTCTCTCTCTCCCTCTCTCTCTCTCTCTCTTTCTCTCTTTACTTAGTGAGGCCCTCTGCAACTTCATGAGACCCGATTTCAAAATAAAGTATAAAAAAAAAAAATAGGGCCGGGGGTGTGGCACAGAAATAGAATGCCTGGGTTCAATCCCCGGTACCACAAAAAAAAAAATTATGAATACTGTAATTCTGCTCAGCAATAAAGCTGAATAAACTGATATCAACACAAACAGATAAATGTCACAAAATTATGCCAAGTGACAAAAGGGATTAAAAACTGAATATTTCTATCCTGTATGATTGATTCTTTTATATGTTATTTTATAAAATGCAAACTCCCCTCTACTGGTAGGAAGCAGAACAACTACATTTTGGGTACGATGGATGTGGACTAGACAGGACCAAGAGGGAGTGATTATAAAAGGTTACTAGGAAACTTTTAGGGTAATGGATATGTTACCTTGAATGTGGAAGTGGATAAATATACCAAAATCAAAATTTATCAAGTCATAAGCTTTATGTGCTATTTATTGTATGCCAGTTACATCTCAACAAAATCAATGAAAAACAGACCGAATAAAAGAACTAATTTCTAAATTGTCAAAACAGCAAAAAGAAAAAAAAATTCTTTTGAAGGACTGAACTTTTTATTATATCGTTTAAATTCTATCATTTTGAAATCTTGGGTTTTTGCTCATTTTTTAATTGCCTAAAAATGTTTCTTACAATCTCTATTCATATGAGCTTGCAGCACACTTAAAAATAATGTGCAAACCAAATTACAGCAAGATCTTCATCATTTTGTCAATATCACAACATAAAACACAAAATGCAAGCAGGTGGAAAAGGTGTTAATGAGTTTTTAGAAAACACATGTATAAAAATAACATCAAAGCTTTATTTTATCAAAATTATAGAAGTACAAACATTTATGCAGTTATATCAGAATGCAATATGTTGTTCATTTACATCCTAACAGTATTGAATATGTTTATTCCCTAGTTTAGCCAGCCTGGGAGAAATTTCTGACATTGTTTCTTTTCTTTTTCCACATTAACGTAATGCAAGAAAATGTACATTTAGGACTTTTATGCTAAAATCTAAAAACTTTGCATATAAAACAAACCATAATAGCAGTTTCCTCAAACTATAAAGCATATAAGTCACATGACTCTTCTGAAAAATATGGCCAAATGGCTGAGAGCTACAGAAACACTACCAGAACCCTGTCTGGTGATCAGACACAAATGTGTGTGGCTTTTTTATGCCAGATGACTAGGCTATATCAGTGCTCTACATAGTACTAGGTTGTGGATATCATGATCCTCTCCTAAATGCCATTTTTCTGGTCATCTAAAAATTAATGACCCCAAACTCTGTCTACTGAAAATAAATATAATAGTCACAAGCTTTGACCAGTTTGAGTTTTAAGGAACATTTTCCCTGAACATGTAGTACTTATTACATGCCGGGCAGCATTATGAGTGCTTCCTAGGTATTCATTCTCCCAATCCTTATTAAAAACACTATAAGACAGTAATGTTATTCTGATTTTTTAACAGACACAAAAACTTTATTCAGGAAGGTTAATGTAAATCAGTAGTGTAGAGGGTGCCTGGCATCTACCTAATTAATAGACGGAAGGCCTAATCTACTATACTTCAGAATGTAAACTTATTTGCAAATCAGGCCATTGTAGACAGTTAAGATGAGATCATACTTGAGCAGGGAGGGCCCCTACTTCAACATGACTGCCACCCAAAGGAGAATTTTAGAGACAGGCATGCACACAGGGAGAGGGCCATGTGACCACGAAAGCAGAGTTGGTGCAGCCAAAGACAAGGAATGAAACAGGAAACCACCAGAAGCCAGGAGCAAGGCATGACACAGATTTCCCTCCATGTTTTCAGTAAGAATTTATCCTACCAACATCTTGATCCAGCCCCAAGAACTATAAGACAATAAATTTCAGTTGTTTAAATCTCCCAAATTGTCCTACCTTGATATAATTCTAGCAAACTGGCACTGGAATGGAACTCAGAAATCTAGCTTGAGAATATGAAGTGCATTATGTATTTCCAGTGAATATTAATTACATTGTAATTCTGTGTCAAAAAAGGAAAAGTTCTGAATTCTAAGAAAGGAACATGGAAATAAACGAGAAACAGGAATTTCTGGAGATAGGAATGTATGTATATACTGTAGTACAAGTGAAAGGAAGTTCAAACATTTTAAAAGAAGGAATTGCCAGACATCTCCTATGTGTTAGAGATGGAGAAGGAGGAAGGAAGGAAGAGGAGTCTAGTGAAGAGCAAGAACAATTGCACTAAAGGAGAGAGAGAATTAACACACAAAAACTCACTCACTTTTCAAATGTGCCTAAAAGTTTAGCTGTGCCTAAGTCCTGACATGGCGAAAAGTCCAAGAAACAGGTGAAAAATGCATCTTATTGCACAAGCGAGAAAGTGGTTAGAATTACAGTAAATTGCCTCTGTCACAGAATAGCTCTCATAAATAACTTCAAACATGGCTGATTTAAAATTTCAGACCAATTGATTTGAAAAAGTCAACGACCTTCAAGAAGAGATCTAAATCAAGTGCAACACTTTTCATAGTGCTGTTTTTTGTTTGTTTTTTGTTAGTAAAGAAGCTACTATATTCTTTCTGGAAATGTTAGAATTTTCTCTTTGCAAGATAAACCAGTACCTGAACTAACGACAACTCTGACAGCTTCTTGGATAATGAACCTACGCTGGTTCCACAATACAGAGTTCAGGAATGTTCATACAACCAGAAAGCATTACTATAGAGAGTATGAGTAAGAGTGCTATTCAGCAACTATAATGCTGTGAAAGTTTTAACTCCTTTGTTAATGATGTACTCAGGGTCCAAATCAGGTGGTCTCCAGAACCTAGCTGACAATATAAATGATGGTGGAGTACTCCAGCCTTATGTGACTGTGTATCTGTGGCTGTCTCTGGCAGGAAGTACTTTTGCTCCTAAAAATTCTTACATGATCTTTACTTATCAATATTTCATTTTCTGAAATTACATATTTGTTGGCAAGGATTTTGTAGAGCAAGTAGCTCTTCCCTCTCTTGGAGAATGCTGCTGCTCTCCATACTACCACATAGCCAGATTGAAAGACACAATCTTTTCTTTAATTCTCTAAATTAAGTAAAATCTTTTCCTTGCCTTTTGTGATACACTGTTTTTTCAGAGTGTTGTGAAATTTCACAAAGTTTTACCTATTTACTATTTATTTATCATCTATCTACCTTCATCTACCTACTAACTATGTACCTCCTTTTATCTTTGGGTACTCAGTGAAACCATTCAATTTGAGAATGAATATTATTCTCTGGCTCTGGAAAATATTAAATATTATTTCTTTATTTCTTCAATCTCCCATTCTGTAATTGCTCTTAGAGTGGATCTATCCTCTTTTGATCTCTACTCTATTATAGGTTTTATAAATATTTTCCAACACACTTTCTTTTACAGTGAGAAATATACATGCTTCAATTATCCAGTGTGCTAATTAACGCTTCATGGTATATATTTTGTCATTATTCAGTCATTCATTTAGTTGGTTTTTTGTATTTATTTTTATTTCCAAGATTTATATTTAGTTCATTTTTCATAATGCTTTATGTTGTTGCACATATTAAACATACTTTCTCATTCCTCTAAACATATCAATTGCATTTTTTTGTATGTTTATTTTTATGTCTTTCCTAAGATACTGGATCTTCTGCTTACTAAATTTGATGCTATGCTTTCACAGTGTTACACTTTTAAAAATTGATGACTTACAGATTTTGACTTATCTGAGATTCCTTGATAGTTATCCTATGATTACAGTTCTTTTAGCATCCTGAAATATTTTTATACTGAGTCTTAAACCTTGTTTTACTTCAAAATCAAACATCCACTTACACATAATTTTCTTCCTGAAATACAAGTAAAAGTTATTTGTTAATGTTATCAACCATGTGGATTCTATTCTTTACATTTGAAGATCAATTTCCTTGAAAAGTAGCCTAAATCAAATATAGATGTTATTTATTTAAATTATAAAAGTTACTTATTTAAATCTATGGGTTTAAATCTATGGAGCTATGACAAGAGGTGTGAAAGAAAATAGAGCAAATTCATACATTCCTCTCCTCTTTGAAAATGACAAGCTGTGGGCTTACAAAACAAAATGGTAGAAGCAGCATAGGATAGACATTCCCATTCCAAAGGGGAGAAACAGGCAAGAAGAGATAATTGGTCACAAGTAAGTTCCAAACTCAAAGGCAAAGCAACATTAAGTCTTAAAGCTGGAGAACAATCTCCTTGACTCCATGTTCCATATCCTGGGCACATTAAGGCAGGGGTTGGGCCCTCCAGATTCTACAGACCTAATCATCTAACCAGCCAGTCCACCCAGGAAGCTCTCCCAGCTTGTAGTTTCCCAAGCTTGATCTGCACACAGATGGGCCGACAGCTGTGGGCTCTTAGGGGTTGCCCCACTCCTGTGGTTCTACTAGGCATTGTCCTAGGAGGTACTTTCTGTGGTGGTTCTATACCTGGGACAAGATTCTGCCCCCCCCACAAAACACAGGCTATCTATAACATCTTTTTAAATCTAGATGTTGTCTGTGATGGCCCCACAGTTCTTGCATCCTGTGTGCCTGAGAATTAGCACCCTGGGGATGCTGCCAAGGTTTATGACTGGTACCCCTGGAGTGGCAGGTGGGACCACAAAAGGGCCCACTTAGACCACAGCTGGTCTTAAACCTTGAGCAGCACTGCACTGGAGTTTGGGAAGCAGAGCAGCCAATGCTGAGGTTTCACAGAACCTCTCTGATAATTTTCCCTCAGTATCCTAAGTGCTTCAACGAGGTTTGATGCCAACTGGGTCTCATTATCCAATATCCCTTTAAAACTTTGAACATTTTTTTCTCCCCTGGTGTATTGTTGCCACAGTAAATATCCATTGGTCCTTCTGCAGTAGGACTCAGAGAATTGATACTATACATACCTGTCATGGTGGCATGAATTCCTTCCACATAAGAGCCCAGTCTTTTTTTCAGCTTCTAGGTTTGAAAGGTTGATTATGCCAATAAATAATTCAAGGTATTATGGTGTTCCTTTAAGGAAAATGACCTCAGGTATCTTCTCATCCATTCTTGATCTCGTTTGATTATATATATTAAACAATGGCATTATTGGCTTTCCACCCATTTTGTTGCTGGAAACACTGAATTCTATTATCCATCACCATGCATCTTGCAGATCACGACTCTGTCTACTATTATAGCTTTGTTGCCTACATTTCTTCTAAAAGACAGATGCTATCATCAGATCTCATTTGATCTGATCTGGGATCTCAGTTTTTCTCATTTACCAAAGGCTCAGCTGTGTAACAATATCTCCTACCATCAGCCCTGTTCTATGGAGGATTGCCAAGGTTCCTAGCAAGCTTCTCTTACTGGCACATTCTTTATTGCATTCACATATATGGCCTATTGGCCCTCCGGAGTAACATAGACAACTGTTGGGGATCCTGTCCTGCACATAGCTACCTCTAGAATTGCTACTCCTCAAAATATTTTAGGTGAGAGGCCTCTGTCATTGCCTGTCTCTGTGCTGTGAAGAACACCCTACTGTCACTGGGGATGCTGGATATAATGGCATCTCTCATTAGGGTGGATGTAGGGATCCACGTGCTTACTCAACTTGCTGCTGAGTAAACCAAGATGCACTTCCAGGGTAACTTCAAAAACCTGATCCACAGCCTGAAGCAAAGGAGGCTCTATTGTCCTCAGGGCTCATAATCACTTCCAGATTGTAAGCTAGATCCAGAGGGTTGAATCAGTCTCATCTCTCATATTCTCCCTTTCAAGCAGGACTCACAGGATCAGGGCATCTCTAGTCTGTGGGCACACGTGATGAAGCTCCTCCATCTACATGTAGCCATCTCAATGAGCAGAGTACAGAACTCAAGCAAAGCTTGTAGCAGCTTTGAACCACAGCTTGGGCTTCAGGTTGTGGAGCCATGGCAACTACAGCCTTAAATTGTGCATGCTAGTGAACAGGATTTATAGGGAAAACTCACAAGCCTAGAATACATTGAAGAAGCATACATTTCCCTAACTTCTCCATTTATACTCCATAGCATAATAATTTATAGTTTATTTTCTTAAAAAAAAAACAACAGTTCTTATTATCCAGAAGCAGGAAGAACAAGAAGCTGTTTGGCTTACCCTGTTCTGAGTTCCTCTTTTTGGGGAGGAAAGGGACTACTGGCGAATGAACCCAGGGCATTCTACCTCTGAGCTACAGCCCCAGCCCTATTTTGTTTTTTAGTTTGAAACAGCATCTCACTAAGTTGCTAAGGGTCTCTCTAATTTGCTGAGACAGGCCTTGAACCTGCAATACTCCTGTCTCAAACCTCTCAAGTATTGGGATTATAGGCATGGGTCACCATGCCTGCTGGTTCCCTCCTTTTCAAAAGCATTTCCTATTTTTTCTTGTATTCTAATAGAAATGTTTCTAAGATCTCTTGTCAGTATCTTTCTCTTTGAGTCAGGACATAATTCAACCTCTAAGTAATATCTCGGAGCTTTCTTCATTTAGAATTCCTACACTATCCAACATTTTCTTAGTTAGCAAGTGCTAGAAGAGTAATAAAAGTAGGGAACGATGTCAGAAAAAATTTTCAATGATTTTATATTATTGGAGCCTTTAGCCTTGGTGGGCTTCAATGCTACAAAACAGATATTTGTTTAAAAAATTCTATATGTCTTTTCCATGTAACTCAGTGGGTGGAAAAGTCACATGGATATTGAAAAGTGATTTCTTATGGCTGAAGTAATTAAATATAAAAATTTTAAAGTTTATGAAAATGTGGCCAAAGTTTCTGGAAAATACAATGCTGCAGAAATTATATTGCTCAAGATATTATAGTATACCTCAGCAACCCAAGAAGTTATCTAAGTTATTGCTTAGAGAAGTGCAAAAATTCCAAGACATGCAATTTCTAAAAATTTATAATTTCTGAAAACTGAAAGGGTCAATCAAATGAAGAGGTGGGAATCTTCAACAAACACTATTATTTTAATTTGTTTTAAATTTAAAATACCACATGAACATCTTTGCATTTCAGGTGATTATGTCCCTATTCTAAATTTTAGAAGCTTTCCAGGAATCACATCACTCCCAGGATACTTTAATGATCTTCACATATAAACCAAATCATCCACATTTGACAGTACAAACAGTTGAGCTCAATGGGACTTACTCCATGTGAATCTACAGATAAGGCATGTTTTTCAATACTCACGATGTCGACACAAAATATTTATTTAACAAGCAAATCCAGGAATAAAACTTAAGGTAGACATATTTTAGGAACACTACACTATACAATGGCAGAGTCTAAAATTAGTTGCTTTTGGTTTTTTATCTTCAGTGAGTCTTAGAATACTTCTGATAAGCTGGACATGGTGGCGCATGCTTGTAATCCCAGTACTTGAGAGGCTGAGAATGGAAGATCCGGGTTCATGGCAAGCCTCAGCTACTTAGTGAGGCTCTCGGCAACTTAGTGAGACCATTTCAAAATAAAGAATGAAAACTAGGGCTGGGGGTGTAGCCCAAAAGTAGAATGTCCCTGGGTTCAATCCCCGGTATGGCAAAAAAAAAAAAATACTTCTGATAAAACCAGCATTTTTCCTCAACCTTTCTATTTTTCCTAGTGCATATGCCTGGTATGAGTGAACATGTTTGACAGCATAACCCTTTACCTAACCTTTATATTTTCCCCCTGGTTATTAAATACTGATTGTAAAGGAAAATAGGAAAACAGATTTTTTTAAACTACCTTAAGACAACATCAAATGGAGAAGGATTATGGAGTCCAATCTGCAACCTCCAAAGACAAATTCAATCCCAAAATCTTGAATGTGGTCTTTTCTTTAGATTGAACATCTGTTCTACTTTCACATGAAAAGTGAACAACATTGGATCTGCCCTTGAATCAATATCTGGCTTTAGTTCCCCTAGCTTTTGGATGTGCAGTAATACTAACCATATAAGACATCCAGAACAAGAATATTTCAGTCACTCTTATTCTAGAGAATCCACAGTTCCCAGTGATAAGCAGTAATGAGTTCCACCTAATAAACAGAATTCTTAGATGTCAATGTAAGCCTATTATCACAAGGGCACTAGAAATTTCTGTTTTTTAATGTATAGCCATCCCTCTCCACTCCCAGGGTATTTCTAAGCTAGAATAAGTCCTCAAATTTAACTCAACCAATAATTTTCCAACTCTATCTAGGTGTATATATCAATTCACTTTACTAACTTTGAGAACTCACTCAGTGTTTGGATTTGTCTTTTACTGCAGGAATTTTAAAAATCTTTACTATGACAAAGAATATAAGGAAAAGAATTTCATAGCTTATGCCTTGATTAAAGAAATCAAATTCTCTTGTACACAAAGCTGGCAGAGATTTAATTGTGAATAAGTGGCCTAGTATCTATACTAGTGAACTGCTCCAATTTAAATTAGTTTATAGTTTTAAAAAAGCTTTAAGAATTCATTTCTATCAACACAGGAAAAATCAGACAAAACGAATTTCTCACACCTCAAGGGGACTGCATTTCTGACACCTGTTCCAGAGATGAGCAGCATCCACAAACCACTTTTCCTCAGTAGGAAATGAAAAGTGCAACTTCCTGTTGGAAGTGGACTCGTGTGACAGACAGCCTGCTATGAAACTATAAACTAATTTAGATTTGCTCTAAATCTCTTAATTGTGTATAGAGTTATTCCACAGGGAAAAAAAGAATCTTAATTGAGTGTAATTTAAGAAGTGCCTCTCATAGCAGAACAAAAAAAGTATTATGACCAGGTAAAGTTACTTAAAATGCTTTAACCAACTTCTATATTGTAAGCTACAGAGAGAAATTTTAGATCTTAAAATAGCATAATTATATCAACACTCAAATTTTTGTTTGAACTTCTATTTCTAGTTTTATATAATACAAAAACTTTATAAAATGCCATATACACTCAGTAAAATAATAACTTTTAAGCTATATGTGCGTGATTTTTTTTGAAATAATGGCATAGCTGAATGCCCTGAATAATTATTTTTAGTAGCTCTGGATATTGAAAAATTAGCCTTTGTATTTTCAATAGCATAAGAGAAATGAAAAAAGAACCTTTATGAAGTTAAATTTTCTAGGTGGAAAAACACAGGCAAAAATAGCTGCAAATAAATTAAATTCCCACTTAGAATTGCCTAATACATAAATAAGTTCTTCAAAATTAAACTATAATAAAGATATATATGTATATATGTATTATGGAAAATGGTAAGTTAGAACTAATATTTATTCATGTTCAGGCTTTCTATATTGAAATACACTTAGGGAAAACCAGTGCTTCTTTGAAGGCTATTAGCACATAGATACAAATTATTCACTGAAGCTATGGTGAAAATGCATGATTAATGAGAACTGGTTTCAAATGCTTCAATATAATGATTCCATTAAGTAGAATGTGGATTGTGGAAGTGTTTTCAGCACACACACACACACACACACACACACACAAGAAAATAAGATCATGAGCAAAATAACAAACATTCATTACTTAAGGCTGGTAGTGTTAACTAAATGTTTAACTAAATGCAATGCAAAATGAAATCGAAAATAATTAAATATGTTCCCACTTTACTTTGGTCCATAGGTTCTGTAAGTCTTTGGGGGGCCTTTTGCCTATACCTGATAGACAATCTCTTCAATTTATCCAGAACATTTGGCTTCCAATCCCAAACAAGCTAGCTGCTAAATGTGCGTCTCAGGTAAACCACTAACGCATCTGCAGTTAACTTTAGCCATCTGCAAAAATGGAGATAATATGCATGACTTTTTACTACTGTTAGGATAATCTGTGGAGGAAATTAATGTAGTCACTTTGTAAATTCTGAAGAATGATAAGCTAATAGCTGTTATGAGCTTCGATTAATGCTTTTGATGAATCAGCTATATTGCTTTTTTGTGCAAGAAGGTCTGAGATATATTAAAAAAATTGACATGACAAGTGAGATGGATCTATATCTTTAGCCCAGAGGATGTCTCAATAAATCAAACGATAAATGTAGAATGATGGAGTCTATTCTAGTGTGACAACAATTTCCTCTAGTCTATTGATTTTTTAAAGCAATTTACTACTCGTTAGATATAAGATGAAGCTGAGACTTTGGAACTGTATTCTTAATTGCAGGAGTACAAGCTTCATGATGGTCTAATTATCATTTCATTAAATTAAAGAAAAATTATTATAACTTACATTACTTTTCAGTAAAAATTCAAACAAAAGTGTGGGAGAAGTGAGTATAAGATGTGTTACATGCTTGGCAGGACTTTGCCGGCAGCTACTAGCATTGTGGCTCCTGCACAAGTCCAGGGGAGATGCCAACGACCAGCTGTGAATCCAGCAGCTACAGAATAGTAGCAGTGTAGGCGAGCAGCGACTTGTTCCACGCGCAACACAGACCCGAACTGCTGTGTTGGTCAGAAGTGGCAGCGGAGCCATCTTGATCAGACCATGCTGACAGCAACTGGCAGTGCGACTTCTGAAGGCCACCAACAAGGAAGCCAGGGAGCTCTTCTAAAACCAACACTGCAGAGCATCACCGACGGGTGCGAGCAGCAGTTTGATTCATACTCGGCAGAGTCCCCAGGGCCTGGAGGCCTGATCAGAGCCTGCGGCAGTGACCAAGCCTCCCCCCCCCCAGAGACTAACAGCAGTGCTCAAGGAGACCGTAAGTCAACGAGCCACCCCAGGGAGAGACTACCCAGTAGAGATCACAAAGACCCACACTTGCAGTGAGAAGGGCAATAGCGGCACTGGTCCCTTGCACAGGTAGTGAGAGGCACTAGGCAAGGGTCCCAATCACTGAAGGAGACCAAGAATTGGGCCTACAAATGGACATTATACTGAGAAGTGAGAATAACCATTCAAGAAAGGATATTCACCATTAAGGCTCACCTAGTAGCAACTATCTACCCCTAGGATAAGAAACCATAAAGGGAGAGGGATTAGACATAGGATACCTACAGAGTGAGAGAGAGAGAACTACCAAAAGCAACAAAGGTATAAACATAACAAACCTGAAATCATGAAAAGGAAGAATAGCAAAGAAACAATGAGCTCCCACAATCCCACAACAACAGAACCCGCCAACTCAGAAGTGCAAAGATTGCCAGAAGGACAATTCAGAACTTCAATAGAGGAAATGATACAGGATTTCCAAAAAGAATTCAGAGAGAGCATGATAGAAATGAAGGATCAAATAAGCAGGAATCAAAAAGAAGCTCTGAAGGAAGAGAAGGATGCAATAATTGAAATGAAGGAATCAATACGGATCATCAACAGACCACATGGAAAACAGAATCTCACTCTTAGAAGATGACCTCTCCAAAAATGAACACATAGTATATAAATTAGAAAAAACAATTCGACAGCATGAATTGGACATTGAGGAGATCTCAGCCAGTCTTAAAAGAGCAAACATAAGAATAATAGGCATAGAAGAGGGACTAGAAGCTGAAACTAAAGGAATCAATAATCTATTCAAAGAAGTAATATTAGAAAATTTTCTAAACATAGAAAGAAAGTTCAATACACAGGTACAGGAAACATATAGAACTCCCAATAGACAGGATCAAAGAAGAGGTTCACCATGCCACATAATAATCAAACTGACTAATGTAGAGGCCAAGGAGAGAATCTTAAAGGCAGTGAGAGCAAAAGAGCAAGTAACATTCAGAGGCAAACCAATAAGAATAACTCCCGATCTTCCAAATCAAGTCATGAAAGCCAGGAAGGCCTGGAGCGACATATTCCAAACTCTGAAAGAAAACACCTTCCAGCCAAGATTTGTCTACCCAGCAAAGATATTTATTAAATTTGATGAGAAATAAAAACCTTCCATACAAACAGAAGCTCAAAGACTTTATGTCTTCCAAACCAGCACTAGAGAAAATGCTCAAAGAGATTAATTACAAAGAAGAAATAATAAGGAAACACCAGAACCAGAGAAACAGTGATTCCCATCAAACAAACAACTAGGCAAAGAACAAACACTACCTCAAACAGAAATTAAAACTCAAAATGTTAGGAATGAAAACCCATCTCTCAATAATCACTGAATATAAATGGCCTCAACTCCCCAATCAAAAGACATAAGGTGGCAAAATGGATTAAAAATCACAATCCATCTATATGCTGCCTGCAAGAAACACACCTTACAAGTAAAGATATGCACAAACTAAAGTTGAAAGGGTAGAGCAAGGTAATCCATGCTAATGGAACTCAAAAACAAGCAGGAGTAGCAATTATGATATCAGACAAATGAGACTTCAAACCTAAACTTATCAGAAGAGACAAAGAAGGTCATTTCTTACTGGTAAAAGGAACAATCCAGCAAGAGGATATAACAATAGCCAACATTTATGCCCCAAACATAGGTGCAACCACTTTCATAAAAGAAACTCTTCATGACATTAAATCACACATAGATCCCAACACAATAATATTGGGAGACTTCAACACACCTCTCACACCACTAGATCAATCTTCAAGACAAAAGGTCAGTAAAGATGTCTCTGACCTAAGGAACACCATAAACCAAATGGACCTAGTAGGCACATACAGAATATTCCACCCAACTACTGCTGAATTCACATTTTTCTCAGCTGCTCATGGAACTTTCTCTAAAATAGACCATATCCTAGGCCACAAAGTGAGTACTAGCAAGTTAAAAAAATGTGACATAATCCCCTGTGTCTTTTCAGACCATAATGGAATGAAACTAGAAATCAACTATAAGAAGACCCAGAGAAACCTCATAAACACGTGGAGACTGAATACCACACTGCTGAATGAGGAATGGGTAAAAGAAGAATAAGGGGAGAAATTAAGAAATTCCTAGAAACAAATGAAAACAGAGAAACAACATATCAAAATTCATAGCACTGAGTGCCCACATAAGAAGAACAGAAAATCACCTAATAAATAACCTAATGACATACCTCAAAGCCCTTGAAAAACAGAAACAGTCTAACCACAAAGCTAGTAGAAGACAGGAAATTATTAAAATCAGAGCAGAAATCAACGAAGTAGAGAATAAAAAAACAATACAAAAAATCAACAAAACCAAAAGCTGGTTCCTTGAAAAATAAACAAGATAGATAAACCACTAGCCAACCTAACTAAAAGAGAGAATCAACCCAAATTACTAAAATAAGAAATGAAAAAGGTGATATTACCACCAACAGCATGGAAATCCAGAGAATAATCAGAAACTACTTTGAAAAACTATACTCCAACAAAATGGAAAATCTAGAAGAAACTGACATATTTCTAGACACGTACAACCTTCCTATGTTGAATCAAGAAGATATAGAAAATTTAAACCGACCAATAGCAATTAAAGAGATTGAAGCAGCAATAAAGAGTCTACCATCAAAGAAAAGCCCAGGTCCAGATGGTTTCCCAAGTGAATTTTTTAAAACCTTTACAGAAGAACTAATCCCAATACTCCTATACTCCTAAATCTATTCCGTGAAAAATAGAAAGATATGGAACTCTCCCAAACACATTCTATGAAGCCAACATCTCACTAATACCAAAACCAAATAAAGACAGCTCAAGAAAAAAAAACTAAAGACCTATATCATTGATGAACTTAGACGCAAAACTTCTAAACAAAATACTAGCAATGCACATTCAAAACCACATCATGAAAATCATACATTATGACCAAGTCGGGTTGCATCCCAGGGATGCAAGGCTGGTTCAACATACGAAAAACAATCCATGTAATCCACCACATAAACAGAACTAAAGACAAAAATCACATGATCATTTCAATATATGCTGAAAAAGCATTTGACAAAAATCTAACACCCATTCATGATAAGAACACTGCAGAGAATTGGAATAGAAGGAACATATGTCAACATCATAAAGGCAATATACAATAGACCCACAGCCAACATCATACTAAAGGGGGAAAAACTTCAAGAGTTCCCTTTAAAAACAGGAACAAGACAAGGATGACTGCTGTCACCATTCCTTTTTAATATAGTACTTGAGACTCTTGGCAGAGCAATAAGGCAAGAGAAGGAAATAAAAGGAGTACAAATAGGAAAAGAGGAACTGAAACTATCTCTATTTCTCTATTTGCAGATGACATGATATTATACTTAGAAGATCCAACAAACTCAACTGAAAGGCTCATAGAACTAATCAATAAATTCAGCAAAGTGTCTGGATACAAAATCAATCTTAAAAAATCAGAAGCTTTTCTGTATGCCAACCATAAATCCACTGAAAAAGAAATCCAGAAGACATTTCCACTCACAATATCCCCCAAAACAATAAAATACTTTGGAATAAACCTAACCAGGGAGGTAAAAGACCTTTACAAGGAAAATTATAAAACACTGAAGAAAGAAATTGAAGAAGATCTTAGAAGATGGAAAGATCTCCCATGCTCTTGGGTAGGCAGAATAAATACCATCAAAATATCCATTCTTCCAAAAGTGCTCCACAGATTCAATGCAATACCCATTAAATTACCAAAGTCATTCTTCACTGACATAGAAAAATCTGTCCTTAAATTCATTTGGAACAACAAAAAACCCAGAATAGCCAAATTAGTTCTCAGCAACAAGAACCATGCAGGAGGCATCACAATACCTGACTTCAAACTATACTACAAAGCCATAGTAATAAAAAGAGCATGGTATTGACACAAAAGCAGACACATAGACCTATGGAGCAGAATAGAAGACTCCGAAACAAACCCACACACCTACAGCCAATTGATTTCTGACAAAGGGGCTAAAAACACCCAATGGAAAAAGGGTAGCCTCTTCAACAAATGGTGCTGGCAAAACTGGCTAACCGTATGCAGAAAAATAGAAATAAACCCCACTTTCTCACCTTGTACAATAGTCAATTCAAGATGGATCAAAGACCTAGAAATCAGACCAGAGACCTTGCAGCTACTTGAAGAGGGCATAGGCCCAATACTTCAACACATAGGCACAGGTAAAGACTTCCTCAACAAGACCCCAAAGGCACAGGAAACTAAAATGAGGATAAATACGTGGGATTGCATTAAACTAAAGAGTTTTTGTGCAGAAAGGAAACAATCAAGAACCTCGACAGAGAGCTGACAAAATGGGAGATTTTTGCCAGCTACTCCTCTGATAGAGGACTCATATCTAGAATATACAGAGAACTTAAAAAAATCACCACTAAAAAAACAAATAACCCAATCAAAAAATGGGCAAGTGAACTAAATAGACACTTCACAGAAGAAGAAATATAAATGTATGAAAAATAATTTTCAATTTGATTAGCAATCAGAGAGATGCAAATCAAAACTACCCTGAGATTTCACCTAACCCCAATTAGAATGGTAATCATTAAAAACACAAACAACAACAAATGCTGGCGAGGATGTGGAGAAGTAGGAACTCTACTACACTGTTGATGGGATTGCAAATTAGTGCAACCGCTTTGGAGAGCAGTGTGGAGGATCCTCAGAAGAATGGGAATGAACCTACCGTATGACCCGGCAATACCACTTCTAGGCATCTATCCCAGAGAACTAAAACCCAATTACCAGACTAATGCATGTGTATCTATGTTTATAGCAGCACAATTCACAATTGCTAAACTTTGGAACCAGCCAAGGTGTCCATCAACAGATGAATGGATCACAAAACTATGGGATATGTACACAATGGAATTTTACGCAGCCACAAAGAAGAACAAAATTACATCATTTGCAGGGAAATGGAGAGAACTGGAGAACATTATGCTAAGTGAAATTAATAAGTCACTAAGAGTGAAAAGTCAGACGTCCCCCCTAATATGTGGAAGTTAGATAGAATGGGACTTAGAAGGGACTCCTGACATAGAAGAAGAAAATTTTAGATGGACAAAGAAGGTGACCTAACTGAGGGAGTTGGGAGGGGAGTGGAGGGAAACACACTATAGCACATGATGTATATACACAAACCTATAAGACTCAATCACTATGCGGAGCATGAAAGGGAGGGAAGCGGGAGGGAATAGGGTGGGAATTGAGGGAGGGCTAAATGAGCAATGTGTGCATGTATAATGCTGCTACCCTGATGTGTATCAAAATGTAAAATTACAATGTACCAATAAATGAATATAAAAAATATTAAAAAAAGATGTGCTGCATGTCATTATGTCATTTTACTAGGAGAACCTTAACCATTTAACACAAATAAGTAAATCTTTCAACTAATTTACCCTAAAGATATTTTTCTCAAATGGAGAAAGACCACAGCTAATAAATAAAATGAATTTCAGTATGTATAGATATCCTAAAGCTTTAAAAATAATCTAATATATTCAAATGTTATTCCAAAATGACCTTTTAACTAAACCACAAGACCTCATATTTGAGATATTTATAAACATTTTTGTCATGCCAAAGGAAAAACATCAGAAGGTAATCATAGTAATCGTAAAGAAATAGCAAATGAAAAAACAAAAGCAATGTCAGATCTCATTTCTTTGTTCTACTGTAATCTCCATTGTTGACTTTTAATGCCACCACTCTTGACAATTATTTATTAATGCAATATACTGATCATTTAACCTTTATGTTTAAAGTAGTTATTGCTACATAAGCAATATTCATCTTTGGATAATTAGTACATATATTTTATGATATCAATATTTCATGGATCAAATTGAAATTGTTAGAGGGATTTTGTAAAAATATATTTAACTCTGAAGAATTTATAAACAAAAAGAAATTAATTTTATTCTTTAGTTGAATATGTATTATCCGAATTACATCAGCTATATCCTTATTAGAGAGCATTGAAGGCATTGTTTTATTATTACTAGAAGAGAGAAAGAAAAGAAATTGACTAAAATAGATATCCTTGACAAAAGTCTTAGAACATGAATTGAATATGAATGTACTTATTACTAAATGTTTGTTTATTATTGTTTAGAAATATTAGGGCTTGCTTTCAAATGGCCTACTTGGTAATTGGAAGTATTTTATTAAACAGTATACTCTTTTTTAAAAATGTAACATTGTATATGTGATCTTTAAAAAAAATGCACAAAAAACATGATTTCTTCCTTTTCTGATATCTATGTTCCAATATGTACCAAATTAATTTCAATTCATGTAAAGATTTTGTCTTAGTAGCCTAAAACATTAAGTAAATACACAAATATATTGTTATATTTATTATAATATTTGACATTTCACCCAATTCAGAAAATGTGGGAATATTTTTTCCTTTTATTTCAAAGTAAATATAGCATTTATATATTTGTATAAATAAATTGTAATATATTTATATTTATATCCTGTAACAACTAAAAACTGAATATCAAGTGTGGAGCCAGAAGGTGAGGACAATCAATTTTGGAATTCTCAGGTGCTGATGTGCACCAGACATCCATGGAGAAGTGCTCTTGGGCTGGCACTGCTGGATGGAGAAGAGGTCAATCTGAAGGTAGAACCCACTCCCATTCTGCTTTATAGTAATAAGACAAGGGATCAAGAAGCAACACACTGATTATTTTATGACAAGAGCTTTGTGGCCAGGGTGTGGTTAAAGAGGCAAAAGGAACTCTCAGGAATAATATCAGTGCCATGAAATTCACATACCAGCACTGATGTCAGCCAGAGATGGAGTCTCTAAGCCAACGTGGTTGTGTCGGATCCCTGTCTTGGCTGGCAACCCATGGTGGGAGTGGTGATCATCCAACTGACAATGATTTTCTCCAGTAGGAGGATTACTGTAATAAAGAAGAGTGATAGAATTATTTCACCTCTGAAAAATGCACATTCCATACAATCAATAGTTATGATTCATAGGCCATAGTTATTTCATAAGTTTTTGTAGTAATGCACTAAAAATTTAGAGACTCAAAGTTATTTATTTATTTATTTATCTATTAATTTATTTATTTAGTACTGGGGATGGAACCCAGGGGCCTTCTACCTCTGGGCTACACCCTCAGCCCTATTTTATTTCTTATTTGGAAACAGGGTCTTGCTAAGTTGCTGAGGCTGGCTTCGAACCTGTGATCCTCCTGTCTCAGCCTCCCAAGTACTGGGATTACAAGCATGTGTTACCATGCCCAGCTCAAATTTAATAATAATATATGACACCAGGACTGACATAGACCTAAAATTAGGCACATTGGATACTTAGTATTTTCTTTGTCAAAAAGGACTACTTTTATTTTCTTGGCAGTGCATAAAAGCCATTCTCTATTCTGTTAATATCAACATTTATAATATATTTACAAGCCAGGCATGGTGACTCAAACCTGTAATCCCAGTACTTGGGAGGCTGAGACAGGAGGATCACAAGTTTGAAAACAGACTGTGCAACTTTTTGAGAGATGCTATCTCAAAAGTAATAAAATGTATTTATTTATTTGTTTATTTATTTATTTATTTTAATTTTTTTATCTGTATTGGGGGTTGAACCCAGGGGCATTCTACTCTGAGCCTCCCCAGCATCCCTCCCCTTTTTTTGAAACAGGGTCTCACTAGGTTGCTAAGAATCTCACTTAAGGCTGTCCTCAAACCTGAAATCTTTCGGTCTCAGCCTCCCAAATACTGGGATTATAGGCATGCTCCACCATGCCCTGCAATGAACAGAATTTTTAAAAAGGGCTAGTGGTGTAGCTCAGTAGCAGAGTATCCTTGGGTTCAATCTTCAATAGCACCTAAAATATATTTATAATTTTATTTACTATTACATAAGAAAGTATAAATTATTTTAGATATTGTAATTAAATTTAATACAGCAAGAAAAGACAGAGAATTTTATACTTCATTGATTCTACAGTTTCCCAAGCCTCTACATTTCATTTTTAGACCTTTTCCTTGCATGTTTTATCCTTGCACAGCCAGAGACTAAAACAACATCAATGTTCTTTCAAGCTTGTTCACAATTGAGTTGTCAATGACCAATTTAATTTCAATGATGAAGTGCATGTGCTTTACTACCATCAGTACACTTCTCATTCAAAGAACAGAATAAGTACGCAATCTCAGTGTTCTTTTGTGTATTCCAAACCTCAGGATGTATTCCAATTCCAAGAGTCAGTACACTAGAACACATCAGAGCACACACGTGCAAAGAATGTGATATTGACTTTGAAAAAAGGGGACAAAATATTTCCACACTTCCTGATTTGTGTGACTGTCAGATACAGCAGACTGCCTATCTACAATCTGCTCAACACAGAATCCTATATAGACAGAAACAATGAAGCAGGTGTTTGTTCAACGAGATCAAATATTGGAAGCATGACATTGCAGCACATTTGAGACAAAATACAAGCCCTGCTGTAGTAGGGTCATTTCAGCAGATGTAACAATATCAAGTGTCCAAAGTTCATCTCGTGCCTGCTCCCTGCAAGGCTCTTTATTCCATAGTCCAGGAGAACTTTTACTCATCATTCAGTTGTAAGATTAAATATGTCTTATACAGAAAGACTTTGTGGTTCTTTTTAGTCTCTCTTAAAGTGTTCTATTTCTGTGTTAATAACACTTATTTTAATTTGTAATGTCCTATTTGGTTTTGTGGGCAGTTTGCTTATGTCCTCAGCATATTGTAAGCTCTATAAGGTCAGGTTAATATATACATGTTCACTGTAGTTCATTAAGCTCCTAGAAAAGCAATAAACATTATTTTTGGTACTGGGAATTGAACTCAGGGTCATTCTACCTCAGAGCTACATGCCCAGCCCTATTTTATATTTTTATTGTGAAACAGAGTCTCACTAGGTTGATGAGAGCCTAACTACTTACTGAAGCTATTCTCGAACCTGCGATCCTCCTGTCTCAGCCCCCCAAGTACTGGGATTACAGTATTATGCATCACCACACCTGGCTAGCAATAATCATTTTAAACAATATTTTGGACAAATAAATGCAGCGATTAGGGTTATCCTGAGCTATCCTTGAGATGTGTTAACTATCATCTCAAGAGCATGAGCTAACTCCAGCCATGCTGAGACACAGATGCTGACTTCAATGAGTTAAGCTTTCAATGGAATTTATAGAAGAATTCTAACACTGGCTGTCTGTCTCCTTGTCGTAAACAAAGGCTGACTCAGGGTGTGAGAGTGTGACCAGTGTATTCCTCAGCCTGATTTTTTTACTTGACTTCCCAGACAAAATAGCATGTGTCCTTCAAATGCATTGAAAAACTAAGCCTGAGAGAACAGTGTCACACTCTCTTTTGGCCTTGTATTCTGCCCTCTTTTTATCCCTGGAAACAGAGCTCTTTGATATTGTAAAAGAATAAGAATATATGAGTCTTTGCTGAACTCAAAGGGGCTCTTCATATTTCCAAGAATAGAAGGCTTTGGCAGAACTTCCTAAAGTATTTATTATGTGTCGGTATTCAAAAACCAGCAAACTTCTACCAGCTGTACTACTTTGACATTAATGTAACAGAAAAGCTGTTTTGCATGTCAGATTACACTGCTGTAACCAATATTATACTTAGGAAAGAAAGCAGATACATTAGGTTCTCATTTATTAAAAATCTACAGAAGATTAATTACAGTCTATTAAAACTCTAAGTTCATCATCATTTAATTTTTTTCACTTGATGCCAGAATGGAAGGATTCCCATATATTGATGAGATGAAACTAGCATGCACTAACGTACCATGCTAAACCCATTCAGATTTAAGGACCCAAATGTCTTATAAAGCATAAGTACTTGAGGGTTAAAAATCTTAAGCAAGACTGAAATCCTAATTAAAGTTGTCAAGAATCATATATAAATAAATAATATACTCCAGGAGAATCCATACAAATAGGATCTTGTCTTTAAATAGTATGAAATAAAAAAATTCACCAAATTGTATGGTTCATGTTGCCTGTTATAGTTTAACATGGATTCTTCTGAATTAATTTTAAGACATTGAAAACATACTCATTTTCATGAATTTAAACTTATTCATTTTATATTAGCTTTTATATTAGCTGGTAGACGTCATAATAGAGTGTCATCTGAATCTTCTAGCCAATTATACATGCAAACTCAGAGAATCTAGCAAAAATATTTTAAATATGAATTCCTGATGGCACTTTCTGATTTTTATTAGACTAATTAATATAATTGCATACAATACCATTTGTGAACAATTTTCACATAACAACCTGTCAATCTTTTAAACATAATAATAATAATAATAATGGAACATTTTGGTTGATCTTATCCACTGCCTTCTCTAATAATAGATCACTGCTTTTTCAGTGGTATTCATGAAAATCTTCCTTATAAAAATATTTCACTATCAGGAAGGCTATTCTAAAATAAAACTCATTTTCAGCTAAATTTCTCAGGTTAAGTTTTGGAGACTGGTTTGCTTTCCTTATGCAAACAGAGGATATGGGACAAGCTAAACTCATTCTGTCCTTGTCAATTAAATATAAAAAATCCCTCTGATACAAGCACTTCATTACTTTTCTTACTTCTCTTTAATACCCATAGCTTAATTTATTCTGGATTAATTATAGCTCAATGATCAGCTAATTACTAGCAATCATTATCATTTTCATAGGTTGTTTGTAGAGTATTATGTCTGAATGATTTAATAGGCATTGCTTTCTGAGCACTCTCTTGCAAGTAACATACAAACAAAGCCACAGGGCAATGAAAGCAAATGTCATTTCATGGCCATGAAAATCTGTTTATTTTTAACCAGAGTGATAAGCCAAAGTAAAGTTATATGTGTTAGAGTCAAAGGAATGTAAAGTTGCTTTATTCTTCAAGAAAATATTATCTCTATTTATGTGTAATTTTCTGGTTCCCCACACAGTGCTTCTTGCTACATGTGCTTTTTTGTTTTTTGAATGTTAGAATATTTCAACTTGTACTTTCATGCCAAGTCAATCAAGGAAATAATTATGTTATTAAAGAAAGAATTATGAATGTTAGAAAAATTAGTTTAGACTAGTTTTATGGGCAACTTTAAGGACAAGAAGATACTTAATAATCTGACTTCAATAACCCCATCTGAATATGGGTCAAATAGTTTTTCCTCTAGCTCAGCATGGACAATTTTAAATTTCAAATTGAAATTGTGTATATAGAAAAAGATCTGTAAATGGCTTACATACATGACCCACACTCTAAAATTTGAGCTGAATATATATATGAATATATATGAATGGTATATACGAATATACTATTTTCCTATTAACATGATGGTATAGATCCCTGAGTAGTCAGCTTAACATAACTATAAAGTTAAAATTTCCATGGGACATTTAGTAAAAATTAGGTGATAGAGACTGAAAACCACATTTGTCCTAATTTTGATCTGGGGATTTACATATATAATTTTTAGCTGGGCGTGGTGGCACACGCTTGTAATCCTAGTACTTGGGAGGTGGAGACCGGAGGATCCGGGTTCGCGGCCAGCCTCAGCTACTTAGTGAGGCCCTCCGTAACTTAGTGAGACCCAGTTTCAAAATAAAGTATAAAAAATAGGGCTGGGGGTGTAGCTCAGAGGTAGAACACACCTGCATTCAATCCCTGGTACTGCAAATATATATATATATATATATATATATATATATATATATATACTGCAATATATATATATTTAATTTTTAAATAAGCATGAATTTATTTTAATAAAGGTAGGCATAAAAATCAAACACCAATGTACTACAAGTGTTTCTGTAACTGCAATAAGACATGGTCGCTATAGTCAGTCTCTGCTCTCACCTGGAAGCCAGTGTCAGCTCACCATCATCATGATGAAAGATACACACACACACACGTGTGTGCCTAACATTTTAAAGCACTGATACAATATAGAAATTATTTAAGGATTGCTGAAAGATAAAAGAAAAATTATATTAAATGCATATATTCTATTTTTAAAATATAAAGTCTTTCTCTCCATAGTTCCTTCTCTTTGCCCACACCACCAATGACAACATCTTATTGTAAAATTTTTCTCATTCATGATTTTCCATTTTGTGATGATCCCCTCTTCCTCTCTTCCTCTTTTCATTTTTTTTTCTAAAAGCTAAGCTTTTGCATGGTTCTTCTCAGAATGAAATCATTGAAATAAAAATCTGCCTTTGGAATTATCCCCATGAAAACTCTCAGAGAATTGAAAATAACATGGTTGGGAGTTTTGAATAAAGATGACAGAGCATATGTAGCCTCCTCCTTGACTAGCACCAATGCAGAGAAATATAGAGAATTGAAAATAGCATGGTTGGGAGTTTTTAATAAAGATGACAGAGCATATGTAGCCTCCTCCTTGACTAGCACCAATGCAGAGAAATATAAAAAATGAAACTCATTAAAATGATATCAATATCAGGCAAAATAAAATTGAAGGTAAAAGGTATAAACATGAAGAGAGAAATTCCATCCTGGTCACAGGAGCAAATCTGAGGTAATGTTCGTTATCAGTCTTCAATAACATAACTTTGACATAAACTCCAAAATTTTTCGAAATAAAAGAAAAAATTGACAAAGCTACAAATATAATGGGAGATTTAAAAATATCTCTGTCACAAATCAATAAGTTAAGGTAGATACATAATACACATGCATGTATAAAATTTAAATGAAACAATAAGCAAGTTTACTTTAATTGAATTTGATTTAATTATGTGCCAAATAATTTGGAGAACATTATGCTAAGTGAGATTAGTCAGGCACAAAGAGTGAAAAGTCAGATGTTTGCCTTAATATGTGGAAGCTTAGATAGAAGGAGATTTAGAAGGGACTCCAGACAAAGAAGAAGAAAACTTTAGATGAAAAAAGAAGATGACCTAACTGAGGGAGTTGGGAAGGGGGTGGAGGGAAACACACTAAAGCGCATGATGTATATATCCAAACTTATAAGACTCAATCACTGTGCAAAGCACTAAAGGGAGGGAATGGGGAGGGAATGGGGTGGGATTTGAGGGAGGGCTAAATGGGCAATGTGTGCATGTATGATTCTTCTAACCTGACACCTATCAAATGTATAATTACAATGCACCAATAAATGGATATAAATTGAAAAAAAAAGAGAAAGAACCCTAATCATTACAAATTTGCATGGAAAAAATTGTAGCTCAAATTATTATTAAAATAATTGTATACAAATTATCTTTACTAATAAGAATATATTAGAAATAAATTACAGTGATAAATATTTTACTGTATAGCAAAGGGATTTTTTGGTTAAAGAGAAAAATAGCAAAACTTAGAAGTTACTTACAAATGAATTACAATTAAATTACTATATAATAACACATGTAAATTAAGGGTAAAAAATAGAAGAAAATGCAAAGCTTTAAATGAATCTACTAGAAATAAAATGCATGTAGTAAGATTTCAAATCAAGAGGCCAGGATATGAACATTAATTTTAATGCATATTTGATTTTGGAAAAATAAATAGCTAAATGTATAAATTAATGCCATGGAAAACCATCTTCAAATTAGAAATGATCAATAAATCAAAATCCTTCTTTCTTATTGTGGTAAAAAATAAATAGCACAAAACTTACCACCTTAACCACTTTTTCAGTAGGGCAATAGTGTTAATCATATTCATGTGTTGTAATACAAACCTCCAAAACAGTTTTAGTGTTGCAAAACACTATTAATCCCTAATAATCACCATTCTACTTTCTGTTTTTATGAATTTAACTATTTTAACATTTCATATATGTGGAATCATACAGTATTCATCTTTTTGTGACTGGCTTGTTTCACTTAAATGTCTCCATGTTTTATCCATGTTGAAGCATGTGACAGTATTTACTTCATTTTTAAGACTTAATAATATCCCACAGTATGTTTGTACAATATTTTGTTGATTTATTTACCCACTAATGGACATGTGGTTGTTTATATCTTTTAGCTGTTGTAAATAGAGCTGCTGTGAACATGGATGTGCAAATATCCTTTCAAGATGTTGCTTTCAATCCTTTTGGACAGACACCCAGAAGCGTGATTACTGGATCATATGGTAATACTTTTTTTTTTTTGAGGAAATCCCATATTATGGCAGTAATAGCATGATATCATTTAACAATCCCACACACAGTAAACAAAGATTCCAGTTTCTCCACATCTTTGCCAACAGCTGTTTTTTGGGGGGATGGGTGGCTGTTGTTTTACATATTGTAGTTGTCCCAATGGGTATGAAGTAATAACTCATGGAAATTTTAATTTCACTTCTCTGCTGATTAGTGATGTTGAGCATCTTTGAATATCCTTGTTGGCCATTTGACCATCATCTTAGGAGAAAAGTTTACTTAAGTCCTTTGCCCATTTTTTGTTGTTGAGTTCTAGGAATTCTTTGTATACCCTGGATATTACCTTTTATCATATATATGCTTGGCAAATATTTTGTCTCATTCCATAAATGGCCTTTTACTGTTGAATGGATCATTTGATTGTTTTAGGTTTGATGTAGTCTACTTTTATTGACTGTGCCTTTGGTGTCTTATCTAAGAAACCATTGCCAAATGCTGTGTCATGAAAAATTTTACCTGTTTCCTTTTTGTTTTTGTAGTTTTAGAACATGCATGTTTGTATATGGAATAAGACAAGAGTTTGCCTCCATACTTTTGCATGTGGATATCAAGTTTTCTCAGCACCATTTGTTGAAGTAACTGTACTTTTCTCACTGGATAGTTGTGGAAAACTTGATGAAAATCATTTGACTATATATGCAATAGTGTATTTCTAGAATCTCTATTCCATTTCTTTTGTTTATATATCTATCTTTATGCCTATAACACACTGTTTTGATTACTGCAGCTTTTTATAAAGTTTTGAAATTTGGAAGTAGGAGATGTCCATATTCATTCTTCTTGTTTCAATATTTTCACTATTCATGTTCCCTTGATATTCTAAATGAATTTTAGAAATTGTTTTCTATTTCAACATAGAAATACGTCATTGGTAGTTATTAGGGATTGCAATAAATATGTAGATCACTTTGTGTAATATGACATCTTAACAATATTTAGTCTTCTGATCCATGAACATGGAATATCTTTCTATTTATTTACATCTTCTTTGATTTCAGCAATGCCTCCTAGTTGTCATTGTACAAGTCTTTCACCTCCTTGGTTAAGTTAATTTCATACTTTTTATTCTTTTTGCTGTTATTATAAATTGTACTGTTTTTTTTCTTCAAGTCGTTCACACTTGATATATAAAAATACAACTGATTTCTGTGTGTTTATTTTGTATTCTGAAAATTGCTGACTTTACTAATTATAACATTTTTGTATGTATGTGTAGAATCTTTAGGGTTTTCTGTATGTAAAATGATGTCATCTTCAAACAAAGATATTTTACTTCCTCTTTTCCAACTTGGTTTTCTTTTATATCTTTTTCTTTCCTAAATATTTTGGCTAAGATTTCCAATACAAGTAAATAGAAATAAGAGCAGGCATCCTTGTCCTGTTTCTGATCTTAGAAGAAAGTAATCAGTTTTTCACCACTGAGTATGATGTCAGTTGTAGTGTTTCATGCATGGGCTTTATTATACTGAAGTAGTTTCATTTCATTCCTAGTTTGATAAGTGTTTTGTAATGTAAGCGTGTTGAATCTTATTAAACTTTTCTGCATCAATTGAAATGATCATGTGGTTTTTGTTCCTTATTCTTCTAATGTGGTATATTAAACATTGATTTTTGCTTGTTGAAGCATCCTTTCATACCGAAAATAAATTCTACTTAGCAATGATTCATAATCATTTTAAAGTACTGTGGAATTTGGTTCCCTAGCATTTTGTTGAGAATTCTTGCATCAAAATACATCAGGGATGTTGATGCACAAATTTTTTTTTCTTGTAGTGTCTTCATCTGGCTTTGGTACTAGGATGATGCTAACCTCAGAAAATGAGTTTACAAATGTTCCTCTTCAATTTTCTAGAGGATTTTCAGAAGAATTTGGTGAATTAACACTTTTATCCTTATATCATTTTTTTCTTTATCTTTTGGAAGAATTTTTGACTTACAATGTGTTTTGTCTATTAGTAGTTACCCTTGCTAGTTTTGGCTTACCATTTACATGAAATATCTTTTTCCCTCCTTTCATTTTCAGCCTATGTATGTCATTAAATGAATCTTTTATAGTTGGTCTCTGGATTTCATTCATTTATCCAGTCTGTAGCTTTTGACTGAGGAATTTAGTTATTCTCACTTGAAGTATTTATAGGGAAGAATTTACTAAGGCCATTTTAATTTTTAATATTTCCTAGCTTTCTGTCCCTCATTTCTTCTTTTAGTGCTTTCTTTTTTTCTTTTTTTGTAGTGATATGCTTCGAGTTTCTTTTCATCTCCTTTTTGGTGTGTTCTATAGATATTGTATTTGTTTTTGCAACTATATAAGCATCTGGAGTTTCATGTAATTCATAAAGATAGAATAAACATTCATTACTAAATGGACAACTGAACTTCAATCACATACAAAAAGTGTACTTCTTTACAGTTTCATGCCCTCATTTTATGCTAATTGATGTCACAAATTACATTATAGTTATTTTTGGTTTTACCATTTAAATTCTATAAAATGAACCTATGTACCCAAATTACAATAATATAGGTTACTATATTTGTCATTTATTTATCTATAGTTGTGTTCTTGTATTCTTAATTTGTTTATTTCATGAAAGACATTCCAGGTGCTATAACTTATTTTCCATATTTTCTTATAATAAATTCCCTTTTATGAAAACAGTCTGAACATGTTTTTAGTCATTGAAAGTTAAAAGAATCCAACTAATACTTATAGTTTAAAATATTTTGTTTTAGGATTAAAGATGATGGAATAGAGGGAGACAGCGTGTTTCTCTTGCTCTGACTCGGAACTCAACCAGTGGGAAGACAGCATCTTGGTGAGAGAAGAAAAGTAGTCAGAAAAGTAGTCAGAATTCAACAGAAGAAAGACAGTCGAAATGGGATGGAACTGGATGCAGCACAGAGAGCAGAGGACGGAAAGGAACATCTGGTGAGCAGAGAGTGGGGAAGGCGCCATTTTTGGGAGCTTGCACCAGAGCTGGTGGCTATTGAGAATAAATCCTTACCCTGCACACGAGTCAACCCAAGATGGATCAAAGATATAGAAATTAGACCAGAGACTTTGAAGTTACTACAGCAGGGCATAGGTCCAACACTCCAACATATAGGGACATGTAGAAACTTCCTCAATAAGACCCCCAAAGCCCAGGAAATTAAAACAAGAATTGATAAATGGGATGACATTAAACTAAAAAGTTTCTGCTCATCGAGGGGAACCATCAAAAGTCTGAAGAGAGAGCCTATGGAATGGGAGAAAATCTTTTCCAGCTATCCTGCTGATAGAGGACTAATATCTAAAATATTCAAAGAACTTAAAAGACAACACTAAAAAACACAACCCAATCAAGAAATGGGCAAACGAAATGAATAGACACTTCACAAAAGAAGAGATACAAATGGCCAATAATGTTCAACATCATTAGCAATCAGGGAGATGCAAATCAAAACTACACTGAGATTCCATCTAACACCAATTAGAATGTCAATCATCAAGAAGTCAAACAACAATAAATGTGGGGAAATTGGAACTCTTCTACACTGTTGGTGGGATTGCAAATTAGTACAGCTGCTATAGAGATTAGTGTAGAGATTCCTCAGAAAATTGGGAATGGATCTACCATATTACCCAGCCATACCACTCCTGGGTATCTTTCCAAAAGGACTGAAATCAAATAATTATAGTAATATATATGCATATTCATGATTACAGCAGCACAATTCACAATAGCCAAATTCTGGAACCATTCTAGATGTCCATCAATATATGAATGGATTACAAAATTATGGGATATACAAAGTGGAATTCTACTCAGTAATAAAGAGTCTGACAGCAACAAAATACTGTAATTTGCAGGAAAATAGATGGATCTGGTGAACATTATGTTAAGTGAGATTAGCTAGTCACAGACAGTGAAAGGTCATATGTTTTCTCTCATATGCAGAAGTTAGGGAGTAATCAGAATATTGGAGTGACTTCAGATAATGGGGGAGAAACTCCAGTGGAGCCAGGGAGGTGGTCTAGGGGAAGGAGAGAGGGGTGAAGGAGAATCAATGAAGGAATCACTTCCACTGACATTATGTACATATGTGATAATACCAGTGTCAATCTCAATACCCTGTATGGGGAAGGGAGGGGGGAATGGGGAGGGAGATGAGGAAAAGCCCACCAACTGCTGTGTGCATGTATGCACCATGACTCTATGAACTACATTATGATGTGAGACTATAATGCATCAATAAAATTATAAAAAATAAACATACTAAAAAGGAAAAATAAAAAAATGTTTTGTTTTACAGTATTGTTTTACTACAGGGTAGTTTTTAAAACAATGAATGGCATAGATATACAGATGTTTTATTCTATGGTTGTCATAGCCAGTATTAAAATGTGTCCTTATTTTAAAGCCATTTATTAAATATCATAGGCTTCTGGGGATGTGCTGAAACACACACAAACACAAATTTAGAAGTTTTGCTGATAAGAAACAAACAAAATGGTTAATCTGCACATCTAGGAAAGTAAACTTGAGATGTTAAAGCCCTTTAAAGTATTGCAGGTTTGCTTTTTCCTAGGAATATTCTCTTATGACTATCAAGCTTTTAGGTTGGAAGGGTTAAAAAGAGATGAAAATACTTTAATCTCCAGAGACCAACTCTATAAGAAGAGAAATAAGAATTCACCATTAGAAATTATGCTGGTATAGGGAATTAAATCAACAAAAAATTAATTCTATGTAACTATTTTTTCAATTGTGAATATTAATTTTTGTTTTTATAGTCTTCTCTGAAAGTGAAGGATGCCCTTGGAGCACTATAATTTGTGCAAGTTAATTGGAATTTTTAATACAGTATTCATGTATTAGTATTTTGAAAATAAATTTTTATTCAGAATAGTCGTCTTCCAAGTGGAAAATTAAAAGTATGTAACTGGGAAATAAAAATCCCATGAAGAAATACACTGATGCACTCACCAAAAAAAAATTGTGAACTTTCTGCTTTAAAGATGAATGTACATGACTGTGATCTGGCCTTGCAAAGAAACAACATATTTGGTTCAAATGTTGAATTTATTTTCAGATTTTTATCATTTTCATCTGAACAAAAATACACTAAATAGGTCTTGGTTTAATTCTGTAAAAGTATGAAATCATTGGCTTCTGTGTCTCAGATATGTTTAGGGAAAATTTTAATCTTAATTTAATGGACCAATTAAAATTAAAGGGGAGGTTGGCAATAAAATCAAGGTTATCTAAGGCTACAAAGCCTCATAAAAAGAAAATGCTTTCTCTGGGTTGGCTTGACATTATGCTTTTCTAGTTTCTTAGCTGAAGGGTTGAGTGAAAAATTTCCAAATTTTTAAATAAAATTACCTCCTTAAAAGATTACTGATTATAATTATTTTTATAGTTTTACAAAATATATTTTGAAAATAACTGTTTATTTTCAAATGAGAACTTTTAACCAGATCATATAGAAGGAAAATCCAAGTGATAAACACTGTTATCAGAAGCTGCAGTCTTGGACATGGGCCAGGCAGTTGACAGACAACAGCCCTGTGCTAGTACCTAATCCACAGCAACATAGCTACTGATCTCTACCCCTCATGCACTGTGGCCAACAAAGGCAACCTAGCCTTCCTGTGCATCAGAAATCACTGTGTTTCCCCAGAATTGACAGTATAATGGTCATACTATAGGATCATACAGAGCCTGTAGGACTCATGTCCCCTATTCTTAAAAACAAGTGATAATTGGATAAGCAAAATCTTAACTTCAAATATTGTCATCCCTCAAACAGATAGATAATTTAAAAATGTTAATTTCCTGAGAATCACACAGACATAAACACCTAAAACACATAAGCAATAAGAGAAAACAGATTTATCCTCTCACCTAAAACCATGAAAAGTCCAAAAGGAGAATAATAATTTTTCAAGATATTGGATGACACACAACAAGCTCCAGTGAGCTGCAAGAAGAGAAATGTGAGTGTAGATCTATGATTGTCTCAGCATACTGCTTTAGAGTTTCTAGGGCACAGTGCAAGGAGGAGAAAGTCAGGCAGAGACCGGCAGTTCCCAGAGATGAAAATGGGAATCTGAGAATACCCAGTTCTCTCTTTTCCCAGTTCTCTCTTGTTCATAATTTTTTTTCCATAAAATTGAAGGAAGGAATACTTCAGACCTTATAAGAAAAGACTAGGCTAATACTCATGGAGAAAAGTAGGCTAATACTCATCCTACCATAGATTCTTTTTTTTCTTTCTTTTTTTATTTATTACATTTATTGGTGCATTGTAGTTATACATTTTGGTAAGTGTCAGGGTATCAGAAGCATGCATGCACACATTGCTCATTTAGTCCTCCCTCAAATCCTACCCCATTCCCTCCCCCTTCCCTTCTTTCCATGCTCAGCATAGTGATCGACTCTGATAAGTTTGTTTATACACATCATGTGCATTAGTGTATTTCCCTCTTCCCCCCTCCT
>PVJS01019051.1:0-34166 GCA_004027185.1 Glis glis | reverse complement strand
GGGATTGAACCCAGGGGCATTCTACCTCCGAACTACACCCCCAGCCCTACTTTTTATTCTTTATTTTGAAACAGGGTCTCACTAAGTTGTGGAGGCCTCACTAAGTAGCTGAGGCTGGCCGCGAACCCGGATCCTCTGGTCTCAGCCTCCCAAGTACTGGGATTACAAGCGTGCGCCACCATGCCTGACTCAGGCCTTAGTTTCTTCATTCACAAAATAAGAACAATACTTGTCCAATCTACCTTGCAAGACAGTTGTGAACAATGGAGATGTGTTCTTTCTTTCCTTTTTTTTTTTTTTTTGTGGCATTGGGGATGAACCCAGGAACATTCTACCTCTGAGCTATACTCCCAGCCGTTTTATTTTTTATTTGGAAAGAGGGTCTCACTGAGTTGCTGAGGCTGGCTTTGAACCTTCAATCCTCCTATCTTGCCTCCCAGGTACTGGGATTACAGGAGTAGGACCTGCCATAAGCCTGAGAGGGGAAGCCTTCCCTCTCTTATCCCCAACACCACCACCCCATCCATCTTGTATATGCCCTATGGGCATATACAAGACTTTGCTGTTGCTGATTTTTTTTAAATAAACTCAGCTTTTTCAAATTTGGACAACAAAGAGCAAATGTGATATGCTGGTCAAAGAAAACAAAATACATATTTATAAGCAAACCAATTTTGCTAGTTTTTATAGATAGAAAACTATGTCCCCTGTTGGCCTATGAACTAAAATCTATAAAATTATCCAGGTATAAGAGGTGAAATCAGTTAAAAGAATCTATCTGGAAATGTTCAGGACAGACCCTTTAGATGTATCCATAAGAAAACTCATCTCCTTGCCCCAAAATGTGCCCAGGGTACAGTTTTGCCAAACCAAAGGAGACTTGTCAGGGAACTTGTCCAGGACATCCGGCCTACAGGATGTGGCTGTGTGAGTAACTGGGAGAAGGAAGCATGCTCCTACATGCATACCACCCTGGAAAGGGGCTGGATGAGAAGCAGCCCCCAACAGGCAGCTTGTTATCAGCTAGTTCCCTCCCTTCCCCTCCTGAGCTGCCTCCAGTGAAATGCCTCCATTTCACCAGTTACTATGTTTATTTATGAGCAATGATTAACTGTGGTAAGACTTGCTTTGGGGAAGGAGAGCAGTAAGCTTTATCTTGTGGTCTTTTGATGCTGGTTGCTGGGGTGTCTGGTTGAAAATGAGTCTCAGGCAAGACCTGGCTCAGGGGCAGAAAGTAGTAAGCACCCATTCCGCATTCTCTTTACTTGGTCCCAAAGTTGCCTGGGATGGTCTTGGCTGGCAGCCTGTGGCCACCAACTTCTTCGTTTTATTTTAAACACACCAGAATTGTGCATAAGGCAAGGGTATATATGTTTGCATACTGGGGGGGGCCTTTGATCTTAATTGTGAAAATGTGGTGTTTACAGAATCCTCAAATAACAGAGGATATAAGATCCAGGACTAGAACCATTTCCCTGAACCCTCCTGTCTTGGGACAACACAAGCATGACCTGGATATCTGTTAGATGGGTCAGAGCATGAGGATCAGAACCTGGGAGTAGGAGAGCGCACTTAAACAGGAAAGGCACCCAAAGAACACACTGGAAGGCCTTTGCCAAGAGCAGGTATAGTCTGGGAAACAGAGAAGGGTGTGGCTGCAGAAAGAGGTGGTATCTTAAACAACTGTTAGACCCCAAGAGGAGAAGGTGGGAGCAGGCACTGTTGGGAGATTGTGCTGGCACATGGTGTTTTGACCAGGACCCAGGTGCTGGGTCCCGTTTTCAGTAACAGACTTACTGTCCCTGAAAGAAGGGTGTCTGACACTAGAAAGTCAGAAACTCAGCACCACAGGAACCAAAGTGGTTGCCATGACACAAAAATCGTTCAAGTTTAAGAAACAGGACTGGAAGCCAATGATTGAGTCAAAGATGGGGTTCATTTTGGGGAGCAAAACAACAAAGCAGGGGCCAGAAAAGGAGTCAGAGTATTTGCTTACATCTGCAAAGGTTGTAGATAGTTTTAGTTCCAGAGGCAGGACTGGGCTTGAGCCTGTGGATTTGGGATGTTTAAGTGGGGTGGAACTGGGACAAAGGTAAAGGCTGCTGACCAGGCAGAACTTTGCCTAGACTTTTAGCCCAGTGCTCTTTCCTATTAAATATTTATCTGTTAGAAGTTCTGCAAAACTGGAGGCTTTTCACCCTGTACCTTGTATGAAAGGGAGAGTAAAGGCATATGAGATTCTGATTTGCTCTTGCTAGTTTGGGATTTGGCAATAGTGTATTGGATAACTCAAGCAAAGGGGAATCGTAGTCCTCAGATTTCTTCCATGGCCAAGCTTAAAGTTCTTCATAAATACTAGGAAAATGGGCATTTTAAAAGTGTAACATAAGTTATTCTTTCAAAAAGTCAAGTAGGGAATAAAATGTGCAATTCAGTCAGTGATATCATTGCCCCATATACTTCATGTGCAGGAAGAGGGGAATTGAGACTTGTTTCTATGGAAGAACAGGGGAGGGGGAAGAACACTGCTCCTGGAGTCAGAAAACCTGGCTTGACTGGGCCATTCCATTGCTCAAGGCAGCATCCTCATCCTCATCTGTGACCTGGGAATTATACATTCCAGAGAAAGACGAGGATTAAATGGAATCATTTGAAGGACATTAAAGGGATAGCAGAAAATCATTCTGTGATAATTTAAGTCCACCATCCCTTCTTTCTTGGGGGGGGGTATTCAGATGTTCTTGGTTGAGCTAAAGAATGAATACTTTATTGATTTGGCATGTCCTTCCAGCTCTTGGTGGCAGGTCCTTCCAGCAATAACTCATTCCTATACTTTAGTTGTTGAATGTCTCCTAAAGACCCATGTGTTAAAGGCTTGGTCCCCAGGGTGGCACTATTGGGAGGTGGTGGAATCTTTAAAAGGTGGGGCCTAGTGGGAGGTCTTTAGGTCATTGAGAGCATGTCCTCTAAGGAATCATGGGACCCTGTCGCCCTCCTCTTCCTGTCTTTTGTTTTCTGGCCATAGGTGAATGGTTTTGTTCCACCATGTGCTCCCACCATGATATGCTGCCTTCCCACAAGACCAAAGCTGTGGGCCAAAATAAGCCTTTCCTCTTTATAAGTTAATTATCTCAGGTATTATATTACAGTGATGGAAAACTGACTAGTACACTCATCTTGTGACTTATCCCACATTCACTATCTTGGAACATAGAAAGGGGCTAACATTCTTCTCACTATTTGGGCACACAAAATTATTGGGATCAAGTCATATCAGATTAACTTCTTTTTCTCTATAGAAAATGTCATATTGTAGAGTTATCCATGATCTCCTTGTTGAAGGAAGGTGAACAGACTGATTAAGAATGAGGTTAAAGCCAGGCACAGTGGTGCATGCCTATAATCCCAGTACTTGGGAGGCTGAGACAGGAGGATTACAGACTTGAGGCCAGCCTCAGCAATTTAGCAAGACCCTAAGCAACTTAGTGAGAGCCTATTTCAAAAAATAAAATAGAGCCGGACATGGTGGCACATGCCTGTAATCCCAGTACTTGTGAGGCTGAGATAGGAGAATCACAGGTTCAAGGACAGCCTCAACAAGTAGTGAGACTCTCATCAACCTAGTGAGACCCTGTTTCCAAATAAGAAATAAAATCAGGCTGTAGGTATAGCCTGGAGGTAGAATGTCCCTGGGTTCCACACCCAGTACCAAAATAAAATAAAATAAGTCTGGGGGTGTAACTCAAAAGAAGAATGTCCCTGGGTTCAACCTCCAGCACCCCACCCTCCAGACATGTAAGAATAATGTTGAGTCGATTCATAGTTGGCTAAATGAATCATTCTTTGGAGTAGATTAATGTCATTGTGTTAGCCAGAGAAAGATAATTAGATCTTTGTTCTTTGCCATAGACAAAGTGACAATTTTATGAATAACATAGATGAAGCAGAGGAAGCCTACTTATCAGATCTGTAAGTGTGGGACATTTAATTAAAACCAAATAATAAATGCTACCTAAAAAAACACAAGTAAACCAAATATATGCTCACAGAATTTTATTAATGATTTTAGCTGTGCATTAGAATCAACAGGGAAACTTTTTTTCCCTAACAGTACTGGGGACTGAATCCAGGGGCGTTCTACCACTCAGCTACACCCCCAGCCCTTTTTATTTTTTGTTTTGAGACAGGGTCATACTAAGTTGCCCAGGCTGGCCTTGAACTTGTGTTCTTCCTGCCTTGTCCTCGCCAGTAGTTGGGACTACAGGTGCATGCCATCATGCCTAACAACAGAGAAGCACTTTAAAAAATAATCATGCCTACTAAGTTAATTTCCTTGGGAAAAGGAAGGAAGGAAGGAAGGAAGGAAGGAAGGAAAGAAAGTCACATGACCAGGCTTCTTCCCTGTATATTCTGATTCAGTACAGGCCAACAATTTATGTGAAAACCATCTCAGAATTGGGTGAAAACAAAACAAAGCAAAGATACAAAATTGAGCCGGGAGTGGTAGCGCATGCTTGTTATCCCAGTACTTGGGAGGCTGAGACAGGATGACGGAAAGTTCGAGGCCAGCCCCAGCAACTTAATAAGACCCTGTTTCAAAAATAAAAATAAAATAGAACTTGGGGTGTAGTTCAGAGGTAGAATGGCCCTGGGTTCAATTCCCAGTAACACACACACACACACATACACACACACACACACACACACACACACACACACTACAAAATCATATTATTTGTGATACTTATTATGTAAAAATAAATGTGAAAAATGCTAACAAAATATACCAAACTGTTAGTTATGAGTAAATCAGAATTAGGGGACATACTGATAATAATTTGCCCTATTTTCACTATATTTTCTGCTTATGTTTTCTATGTGATAATATATTGCTTTTTTAACCAAGGAGGAAAAGTGACTTTTTAAAAGGGATTCCAGTTGAATGGCTACTTAGCCTGAGCTAAATGTGTAGTATTGGTTACTAAAAGAACTATTGAAATCATGGCTACACATACATGAGTGTGGTGACCACATAAGGTCAGGAATGGCACCACTGCACCAGCACAGAGATCATTGCTGGAATTGTGCTTTATTCTGTGGACCATGTATTGATGGGGAAACCATCCAGCAGGAAACGATGGGTCTGCAGCCATGTCATGTGAATCAGAAACATGAACCTGGTTTGGAAAAGAGAAGGCTTCTGGAGACCTGACAACTATCTCTTTGCATGTGAAGTTTTGTAATGTAGAAGAGGCAGCATCCTCAAAAATCCAATGGTCATCAAGAAGAACATATTCTCAACATAAGAAAGAACATGAAAGAACAAAATGGCCTAGCAGTGATGTAGGCTACTTCTCAATGTAACAGGTACCCCAATTATGCAGTGTTTATGTGCAGTCTGGAATTTTATACATTTGGTAGGAAAGGGATGCTTATTTATTCAACAAATGTTTATTGAGAAGATCGTACGTTCCAAGAAAGCTGAATTTAGTGATCTCTGGAAAGTTCTTTCTGATCAAATCATGCTTCTGCTTAGTTCTAGAGAAGTGTTGGGGCCCTTATATTATGATTTTGTTCAAGATAGTTTTTTATTAAGTGCTAATTATCTCAGGAATATTTTTTCAGCACCTACAGTGAACAGGTACAAGCTTAAAAGATTAAGTCAGGCCAGGCGTGGTGGCGCACGCTTGTAATCCCAGTACTTGGGAGGCGGAGACCAGAGGATCTGGGTTCGCGGCCAGCCTCAGCTACTTAGTGAGGCCCTCTGCAACTTCGTGAGACCCGGTTTCAAAATAAAGGATAAAAAAATAGGGCCGGGGGTGTAGCTCGGAGGTAGAATGCCCCTGGGTTCAACCCCCGGAACCGCAAAAAAAAAAAAAAAGATTAAGTCTAAGATGCATTAATTCTAAGCTTACCAGGTTAAGACCCTGTTACAAGAAATCCTGAGAATCCACAGTCAGTTCTAGACATAGGCATTTTGTTTGAATAATCTGGCTAGGAGGGAAGAATAGCCCAAACAAGGTGTCAACAGTCTTGAGAGAACCCATAAAAGGAGTTAAGGCCAGGAGGTAGGGCAGGAGCTAAGAAAACACACTAGAGAAGGTCTAAAAAGCAGCAGACTCTTAAATTAGAATGAGTGGAAACAGAGATGATGGAAAGGCTTGGAAATCTGTCATCTCTTCCTATAGAACATCTCTCTACCTCTCTACCTCTCTACCTCCCCACCCTCCCCATATCTCAGTTCTTAGCTCTGCAGCACTGACCCCCACCCCCACTTCCACTTGGCCACTCTAATTAAAGCAATGGAATTCTTAGCATGTCTTACATTGTTAGAGGATCAGTATAAAAAGAGCTTCTTTCTCTTTTATACTAGCAATTTTCCAAACTATATCTCCTTGATTCAAACACATGTGCATGAACTCTGGTCTCTAGTTGTTCCTGGGACGTAGTCATGTATCTCACGCTGGACCCACTAATGAGAGTCCTCAGGGCATTATCCTCTGGGATTGGCCCAGACTAGTAGGCAAGGAACTGACCATACTAAAGTTAGTACAGTCCAAGACAGGAATCACAGAATGTCCCAGGGAAGATGGCATTTATTCCTTGGGCAAGTTTTCTATAACTAGTACTGTTCTCTTTCTATATACTCTTTGTATATATTTTTTCACAAAAACCTTGAGTATGTCATTCTAAAGATGAATAGGATGAAATTAAGTGGTTTGCTTAATGTTGCCAAGTAGCAGGTAGTAGAGTAGGAAGAAATTCAAACCTAAACCCACTTTAGAGCAAAGTTCGACTGCTACTGAACTAGATCCAATTGGCCTAAAGCAGCCTCCATACTTGAACAACAAATTGGCCCAAAGAGGCTTCTCTAGGAAGTGAACTACAACCTAGATGGATGTGCAAGCAGATTGCAACCTAACCAAAGAGGATACTCTTGTAGCTAAGCAACTGAGCCTCAGCCAATCCCAGCAGCTGACCCCTCAGCCAATCCCAGGCAGAAAGCTGCCAAATCCTGCCCAGAGAAGGAAAAGAGCAGGAAGCACCCACCAGGGAATCTCTGTGGTCTTTTCCTGTCTTTCTGGTTATAAAAGTATATATACTTTTATATATATATAAAAATATATATATACTTTTATATATATATAAATATATATATATACTTTTATATATATATATACTTTTATATATAAAAGTATATATACTCCACACCCATTGTGTGGTTGGGGTATCCGAAAACATCTTCTGGCTGGAATACTGCCTAGTTCTAGATAATTTTTCTTGCTCAAGTAAACTTTGTTAAATTGAACTGATCTGCTTTTTTTTTTTAACACTGTTTGTGTGGCCTGCTTCTTAGAGAAATACTAATAATTAACTGGGCTCAGAAGGATAGAGCTGTAAGCTGGAGAAAAATCGAAGGCCAACAGTCATTTATATCAAAGAGTCCAGTGCTGATGAGGTAGACCTTCCTTTCTCCCCTTACTTTCTCCTTTCACCTCCTGTTCTTTTACCAGCCTGGAGAGGTAAAACTTCAGGGAGGTAAGGAAGTTTCGACTAGGCCTGGATACGCTCCTAGAAAACATGGCTCTGTAGGCAAAATAAATGAAGCAGAGCTGTGAATTCAACCCCACTTGAGGTCATTGAACATGTACCAGGTGTTCGATGCAGATAGCGCACATCTTCATGAAGGAACAGTATACTCGGCCCAATTAAATTAAAGACAAGGCTGTATGTGACTAGAGGCCAGGAGGAGGCCTCCAGTCCAGGCAGCCAGGGCTCAGTCAGTAGATGAGATCAGAGGAATAAGTAGGAAGAGAGAGGAAAAACACCATGGTTCGTATTGGGAAGGAGTGGGGATAACACTGGGTAGTTGTGTAGGACTGACAAATATAGGGCCTCGAAGGCCTAAAAAGTGTCTGTTTTGTCCTATAGGGACAGACTACTTAGAAGCATAGTGGAATTTCCACTTGGGTGTCTCATAAACCTTTTAAACCTAACTTGTTCCAAACTGAGCTCCAAATCCAAGTTTTTCACTTTTTTTTTTTTTTTTTGTGGTACCGGGGATTGAACCCAGGGGCGTTCTACCTCCGAGCTACGCCCCCGGCCCTATTTTTTTTATCCTTTATTTTGAAACCGGGTCTCACGAAGTTGCGGAGGGCCTCACTAAGTAGAGAGAAAGAGAGAGAGAGAGAGAGAGATATGGGGGGGAGACAGACAGAGAGAGAGAGAGAGAGCTGAGGCTGGCCGAGAACCCAGATCCTACGATCTCCGCCTCCCAAGTACTGGGATTACAAGCGTGCTCCACCACGCCCGGCTTAAGTTTTTCACATCTTAATTGATGGCAACTCCAGCCTTCCACTTGCTTGGGTCAAAAAGCTTGGAGGTAGTCTTGATCCTTTCCTTTCTTTCAAAGACTGCATCCAGTCCAGGCCGTTGGGAAAGATTAGCTCTATCTTCCTGACATGTACAGATTCTATCATGAAACACCTTTCATCTCCTCCACTCAACCACCTCACCTAGGTCACCATTGTGGCCCTGCTCACCTCCCTGCTTCCACCCTCTGCCCTGGAGTCAGTTCTCAGTGCACTAGCCAGACAATGTTTTAAAATACAAATCAGATCACATCTCTCCCTTGCCTAAAACCTATCTCTCTCTAAGTGAAAGGCCAGTGCCCTTACAAGGTTACATGAGGTCAGTGGCCTTGCGTGCCTCCTACCCTCCCTTGGAGACTTCATTCACCTCCTCCCAGTTCTTCCCTTCTTGGTGCCTTTGCTCCAGCCATGTTGGTCTCAGCTGCTCCAGGAATGATCTAACTTCAGAGCCTTTGTAATTGCTGCTTTCGGCCTGCAGTGCTCCTCCTCCTCCTCCAGATACTGACCTGGCTTCCTCATACCTCTTGTATATCTTTGCTCTAATATCACCCAACACCTAAGCTAAAACTGTACTATTCTTTCCCTTGGCACTCTGACCCTTCCATGCTTTATCTTTCTTCATACTATTTATTTTGATCTTACATAATTACGTGGTTGATTTATATCTATCTCCTGCAACTAGAATATAAGCTCCAGGCATGTGTTAGCCCGCTTTCTGTAACAGTCACAAAATACGTGAAGTTGGGCACTTCATAAAGAAAAGAAGGTTATTTAGCTCACAGTTCTGGATGTTCAAGACCATGGTGCTGACATCAGCTTAGTTCTGGTGTATACCCCATGGCGGGTGATATCGTAGTGGGAGAGAGAGGGAGAGGTCACATGGTGAGTCAGGGAGCCAGAGAAAGGTTGGAGCCCCACAAGAACTCCATAAATCACTTCAAAGGGTACATCCTAGTGACTTAATAACCTCCCCTAGGCCCCACCTCTTTAAGGTCCCACCACACTGCCACACTGGGGACCACACTTCCAACACATGAAACTTTGGGGGGCACACTTAGGCCATATCCTGACCATAGCTGTGGGGATCAGCATGTTTTTGTTTTCTGTTTTGTTGGTTGCTGTGTACGTAACCAACACAGAACAGTAGCTGGCACATATTCAACAAATCAAAGATGAATGAATGGATGAATGACTAAAAACTTGGTCAGGGAGAAAGTCGGAAGATTACAAGAGCAACGGTGATATTTTTGAATTTAAGCTATTAGCTGTTCATCTGTTGAAACTCCACCTTGATTTGGAAAGACTCCGGGTAGTTGTGTTTCATTGTCTGTCTTCTCCCTGTTCACCATTGTCAGATGGCAGTTTTGCAGTTCAGTTGACAGAGAAGGGGCTTTAGATGGTGTTATGAACTGAATTGTGTAACCCCACAAATGATACAAAGTCCTAACCTCCAGTACCTTAGAATGCGATCATATTAATCAAGTCTAAATTAGGTTATTAGGTGGGCCCTACTCCGATACGACTGGTACCTTTATAAAAAGGGGGCATTTGGACACAGAGACAGACATGCACAGAGGGAGGACAAGGCAAAGCCACATACAGGGAGCCAAGGACGGGCGTGTGAAAATACAGCAGAGATTGGAGTCATGCCGCCACAGCCAAGGAATTCCTGGAGCTACCTGAACCTGGAAGAGGCGCGGTACAGATTCTCCCTCAGAGTTCTCGGAAAGAAACAGCTGGGCTGATGCCTGATCTATCCTGGATGTCTAGCTTCCAGGACAATGAGACAAAAGGAATCTGTTGTTCAAGCACCCAGTTCATGGTTCTCTGTTACAACAGCCCTAGGACTCTAATACACCTGGGAAGCTTCCTCTTCACCAGGCTGCCTGATTTGGGTAGAAAATAGAAAACCAAGAGCTCATCTTACCCTGTGCTGATAGGTGGGATGTGGAGATGAAGGGGGGTCAGTAGGGTAAGACGTGAGCTTGACAGTGAGGGGCAGAGCAGGGCAGCACACCGAGGTTCCGCTCCCCACCTGCGCCATGTCCTCACCCTGTGCTGCAGGGAAATCACCCAGTATTTAGGTCTCATGTCGCCACCTGCAAGATGAGCTCCTGGAGTGGATCTTGTCCACAGCTGCAGCTGGCACTCCATATTCCACAGTTCTGTGGCATACTCAGAGGCCCAAACATCTGCAGAAGGCAAAGGAAAGAAACTTGGATGAAACAGTGATCAGGAAAACATTAAAAAAATTTTAAAAACCTTGCAGAGCCAGGTGAGCAATTTAAAAACTTTGTATGTTCCCTTTAGCTGGCTTCTCCTCAGGGCTTATTTCTAGTCTGGGTGATACTGTTGATAAAATGAATGGAAAGACAAGTCCATGCTTGAACAGGTGATAGACCCAAAGTGGTATCTGCTAAATGAAGCTACCAGAGGCCTCCCAAGTTCAATTCAGAAACTGAAGTGGAAAAAAAAATCACACAAAGGAAGAGGTCCAAACAAAGATAATTTTTAGTCTGTTAGAGAACAGATTTCTGCACAAGGGCCCAAAATAATACCTCAGCAAGTTTATTGTCTGCTCTGCCACTTTAGTCCCTGTGGAATTATATGTAAGTTGTATAAACTGCTATAAATAATTATTGGTTTCATAAAAATTATGTGTAGACAGAAAAGCTAGTGTCCTGTGGGAACTACATCTCAGAAACATCCAGATTTGGAAACGGTTTGCTGCCTGCAAAATCTGCCCCACAGTCTGCAATCGGCCAAGTGTGCTACAACACAAGTGTTGCAGCCCCCCTCCCCCAAAATAGGTGTTGTGAGGGATTGGGCCAACATAGTCTGGATAGGACACAGCTGTGGCTTAAGCTAGAAATAGGGACCCTCGAGGTTATCTATAGGGTAGGTTATCAACCTCCTACTCAACTCAAGAAATCAAAATATAACCAAATGAAAGGGTTTTTCAATTCATTGAACTCATCCTTATGAGAACCTACAATTTCCCAGGTTCTAGACACTGGAGATATAGGACAGACGTGGTTCCTGCTTTACTGAGCTTATGATGTGAGACAAAATACTGGAAATTATGGTACAAACTGAGAAGGAAACAGAAAAATAACAGGGGCACTTCACTTTGGTAAAGAGGTCATGGCTTTGTTAAAAGGCCTCTTTGACAAGGTCACCTAGCAGGTGAGGAGGAGTTGGCCACGTGAAGATAAGAGCAAGATCCATCCAAGCACAGAGAACAGGCCTGTGTGGAGGTCCTGAGTGGGGAAAATCAAATGTCTACTATGGAAGTCAAGGGAAATATGGAGGGGAAAATCAATAAATAGAACAGAGAATTAGGGATCTAGAAGGACCATAAACAGCAATATGCCAACCACGATTAATTTATGTTTTCAAAAGTTCAAAGAGTCTCATTACCTTCCCTAAAGTCTCACAGAAAGTCAGAGGAAGAAGGGAACTAGAACCCATAACTCTGGACTATTTTACATCACCAAATCCTCTGTGTGTCACTATAGTCACTGTTGTGCAGTCACAGTTGTACAACCTACTGTGTTGTATAGTAGGTCTCTCAAATTTGTTCCTCTGTAACTTGAAATTTTGTATCATCAAGGTATTTTCTTGAATAGATCTGTTCTTAACAGGAATTCTGCTGCTGGGTTAATTTTTTTTTCTCCCTGCCCTTATATACTCTAAAGACTTTTCAAAAGACATAAGCTAATTTTTTCCCCACTAGGCACCAACTCTCTTTTTCATTATCCCATTTCACATCACACATTTTCTCAGAAAAAATGTTCTTTATAAATTCAAAATGTCAGGGAGAAGGGAAACCCAAACCCTCTCTTTAGTCAAGCAGAGACATTTGAGTTTCGTCCATTCCTGTTCTTCCAAAATATTAGAATCTCAGTGTGTCATACAACAAGTGAATCACAGATTTGGGAGGGATATAAGAGGTCATTTTATCTTATTTCATTCATTCATTCCTTCATTCACTCACTTCCTCACTGGTCAGTGGGCTCCTCAGGGAAGCCCATGTGCCTATTTCTCCAGCAAGTGCACTTGGCCACACTGCTCTTATGTCCTGTGTTCTTGTCAGCACCCTCCAGGGGCTCCATGGGGAGGGCATGGATCGATTCCCAGCACCAGAGAGTCCCCGGTGTTTACACTGTGCCCAGTGCATGAAAAGCTCAATTAATATTTGCTAGAAGTTGAATGGGTGGCTGAATAGATGGATGAATAAATGAAGGTTGATTCGCCTCAGTCCTTAGTTGGAAAACTCACCCATGAGCAGGTAGTTCTGTACCCATTCATGCTCTGGCTTTGTCCTCAAACATTGTTGATCAGGAGGTTAGATACCATTAAATCGTTATCCACCATTAAAGACCATTGAAGTCCAGCAGCAAATCTTATGATATTCATAGCATTCACAAATATTTTATTCCTCATTTTTAACAGTCAATACATGTGCATTATTCCAAAGCCAAAACAGCATAATAAGGTGCGCTTTGAAAAATGTCATTCCACCTGTCTCCGGTAATGTACTCCCCAAGCCCCTCATCCCCCACCCTCTAGGTAGAGTAACATAAGACTGTTTTTTCTGGAATAATCCCAAGCTTGCCTATTGTCTTGGTATAAATATTAATAATGACCCATTCACTCGCAAAAATATCCTACTTAGGCAAAAAGTAATATGATTCCCTACCTCTAGTTAACTACTTCTTTTAAGATTTTTAATTTATTATTATTATTATTATTATTATTATTATTTTGTTGTTGTTGTTGTGCTGGGAGTCAGACCCAGGGTGTAGTGTCTGCTAAGTACAAGTTCTACTTCTCTACTACGGAGATACACCCCCATAGACCCCCAGCCCCAGACTTTTCTTTTTTTTTTTTTTTGCAGTACCAGGGATTGAACCCAGGGGCGTTTTACCTCTGAGCTACACCCCCGGCCCTATGTTTTATACTTTATTTTGAAACCGGTCTCACTAAGTTGCAGAGGGCCTCACTAAGTAGCTAAGACTGACCACAAACCCAGATCCTCCGGTCTCTGCCTCCCAAGTACTGGGATTACAAGCATGCGCCACCAAGACCGGCTCAGACTTTTCTTTATGCATAATCAAACAAATAAGAATTTGTATCCTTCTTTCTTTCTTTCTTTCTTTCTTTCTTTCTTTCTTTCCTTTTCTCTTTTTGTTTTTTATTATTATTTTATTTTTTTTGCAGATTGGGGATTGAACCCAGGGGCGTTCTACCTCCACGCTACACCTTACCCGGCCCTATTTTTTATACTTTATTTTGAAACCGGGTCTCACAAAGTTGCGGAAGCCTCACTAAGTAGAGAGAGAGAGAGAGAGAGAGACAGAGAGAGAGAGAGAGAGAGACAGAGAGAGAGAGGGAGAGACAGAGAGAAAGCTGAGGCTGGAAGCGTGCGCCACCACACCCGGCTTCCTTTTCTCTTTTTGAAACAGGGTCTTACTATGTTGGCCAGGCTGATCTCAAACTCCTGGGCTCATGGGATCCTCCTGCCTCAGCCTCCTGAGTAGCTGGGACTACAGGTGCACACCACCATGCTGGGCTTTCCCCCCTCTTTCTTATGTATTCTTTTCAGCACTTTGCTTTTCTTAACAACCTTTCTGTAAAGATGGTCCTTTTCTTCTTTCCTATTCCCTTCTTTCTCTCTCTCTTTCTTCCCCTTCCTCCTCTTTCCTTCCTCCCTCCCTCCCTCCCTCTCTGTCTTCTTTTTCTTTTCTGCAGCTGCAGAGCACCCACTGTGTGGATGACTATGGCTTATTACCCAGTCTGCTGTCGATGGGCAGAGCAGTTGGGCTATTTCCAGTCGTCTATTATTACAGTTACTGTGGCAATGCTGTATGTGTGTGGACTTGTGTCTGTGGGAAAATACTCAGAAGTAGGATTGCTGGATTGAATGGCAAATGCATCTGTAATTTGGATAAATATTGCCAAATTTCCCTCCACTGAGGTTGTGACATTCTATAATCCTAAAACAAGATAAAAGGGATCATGCTTTGCTATAGCCTTGCTCTTAAATGTCTCACAGACTACATGACTTGATCCAAAATTAGAAACTGTAACCCAGCAGGGAACATTCTTGGCTTATCCCTTTCCCAGAACCAGGCCTGGCTCCCTAGACCTGCCAAAGAAATGCTAGCACATTAATTATTTGTTACAAAAGTGATATAATCAGGCAATTTTTCAAACATTCTTTATAGAAATGATTTAAAAAGCGCTAAGAACTTTCAGTATTTTCCTGTCCTTTTTGCTCAATGATTAACAGTTTTCGTATTAAATCTCCTAACAATCTAGCTGGTAACCAGCAGTGCTTCTTTAGCTTTCAGTATACAGGAGATTATTAAGGACTGTGGAAGATCGTTCTGTCAATAAATATGTGGGGACTGCAGTAATTAGGTGTGCGGCATTTGGAAAGTACACACCCATCATCATACTTTTCAAACCCCTGGGACTAATGAGGGAAGTTGGGTTAATTGCCCACATCCTGCAGTTAAAGTGGCCTTTCTAGAATGAAGGAAATGAGCCCAATGGGAAGCTAAAAGTGAGGCGATGTTGTTTAACTAATTAGTGCAGATTTTCTCAAACTGTGGTCCTTGACCACCTACATCTGGATCATGTGAAGCGTTTGTGGATAGGGTAGATTTCTAGACTGCACTTTCTATCTACTTACCTTCTCATTTCTCTTGCCAATGTTTACATACAATTGTTCTGGCCACTGTCACTGTCATGCATAATTATTGACCAAAATCATGTGCCAGACATGGGACCAATCCTCTGTAGCAAAATCTAGCTTCTTACCTTGATTTTTAGAGAGAATTGCCTGCCTGCCTGCCCACTTTCTCTCCCTCTCTTTTCCTTCCTCCATCCCTCCTTTCTTTTCTTTTCTTTCTTTCTTCCTCATGAATTTTTAGAAATATATTTTATGGTAAAAAATTTCAAATATAGGTAACAGTAAAAAGAACAGTACAATAACCTTAACGTATCCGTTTCCAACTTTAACAATTTACATCTCACAACCAATCTTGTTTCATCTCTACCCCACCAATATCCCTCTACCTGCTGGAAATCCCAGACATTTCATTTGTATTTTCTGTCTGCAAATAGGCTTCTATATGTATCTAAATTTCCTCCAGGTCCCATAGAGAAGCAGCTGTTGGGAGAGAGGGCAGAAAAGGTCCCTGGGGAGGTGGAGGGAAAGTATCTTCAAGGAAGGATGGCTGAGCAGGCTTCCTGGTGCATCAACTCTCGGCTGTGCTATCCTGCTACATTCTAAGGTCCCTCATGACTCTAAAATATAGGTTCTGTCCTGTCTTGTGCTCAGCTGAGCCATGTGCTGGGCTGAGAAGGATGAGGATACTGATGTGGACATCTTTGAAGATATTTTTTCTACCAGTGAAGTGTTTTGATATGGCTTAAATATTGTGTTAGTTTCCCCCACTCCTTAACAGGTTTGGCTTCTGAATTCCACCAGCATTTTGCCCTCATTCCCCTGCCCCATATCACTCTTAAATTTCAAAAAAGCATCCACTCCTCTACAATCTTCAATATCCTCCCTAAACAAGGAAGGAGATCTTTCCCTCCCTTTTTAAAGAAACAGATGGTCATATGCAATATAATATCTGTTTTTATAGAGAAACCAAAGCACTTTACTGTGTTGTAAAATGCAACTTTATGATTTTAAAGCCATGATAAGTAATTATCGTGTAATAATATTTGTAATCCTCAAACACTCTATAAGCCTTCAATGTGATTGCAGGACTGGCCTAGCCAAACTTTTAGGGCAGAATAGAAAACAGTGAAACCAAAGTACTTTGTCTGAATATATGCTCCTGTAACTTTGCACTAATCACAGGGATAACCAGGAGACAGGAAGAGAAATCTCAAACCAAAACTTCAGGCACTACAAAAGATATCGCTTATTATTCCAGAGTTACAATGTCTCCTACCAAATTGTTAGAGGGGACAGTTGACAATTAGGCTCCTAAGCCATCTTTGACCCAGATACCAAAGGACTTCTTGCCACTTGGATTGCTTTCCATGAAATTGGCAATTTCACGTTCTGATTTCTACAGATCCTCTTCATGCTAAAATTCCCACTAGCAACGCTCTTTCACCACTAGGTGAACTCTGCCTAAAAGAGATATTTCTTCAGCTTCAAGACACCACTAATGTCTTGTGAAAGATCATGGTTTCAGTGCAAAAAGTAAAGAGTTGGGACACAAGGCTCACGTTTCTCAGCCTTGTCAGTGTGACCGTCTGTGCACTTGGTTAGGAAGGCCTCTGAGTAGAAGCCTATTGAACAAAATCAGCCACTGTACAAGGCATCCTGGAAAAAAAGAAGAGGAAACAGCTTTCATTTTTCTTTTTGCATCTTTGACAGCTTTATAGATTGTACCTGTGAATAAAAATGTGAACAGTGAAAGCAAAGAAATGTAAGTTACAATAACAACCAGTTACTTTTATACTCATATAGTTGACAAATATTTCAAAGAATGATAATACTATTTTCCTAAATGGGTGACTGGTAATGGGAGTATAAGTTGGTACAGAAATTCTGGAGAGTAGCTTGGCATTACCTGTCAAAGTGCCCTTAAAATGCATATCCTTTAATCCACTAATCCCCCTTCTAGGAATTTAGCTCAATAAAACAATCAGACTGGAGTTTGAAACTGCCTACAAAAGATGTTTATAATAGGACAGGATTAAATGTCCAAAAATGTACATTGGACAAGTGAGTTATAAATATGTAAAGTGGAAATCTCTGAAGTCATAAAAGTTATGAGGTAGATATACATTTATTGGCATAGAAACATTCTATAGTACATTTTCTTTTGCATGTGTTTTTTTCCTTTGTGGTGCTGGGGCTTCCCAGGCCCTTGAGTACACTAGTAGGCATTCTACTATGAGCTGCAGCCCCCAGGCCTTTTGTGTATATTTTTGGTTTGTTTCCCCCCTCTTTGCAATAATAGATGCTACCATCAATTATAGCTAACAACAATAAAAAGGTACTGTATTTCATTGTGATCTAAATGGACATCAGAAATTGTTGCTAACAGTACAAGGACACCTGCTGGTTCCTTAATGAGCTCAAACTCAGAGGTTACCATGGGCCATGTCTCCATTTGCACAACAGTGGTGGACCACTGTTGCAACTCTCCTCTTTGGAGAGTCTCTTCTGATTATCATCAGTGTAGGGAATACCTTTTTCATAAGGAAAGTCTTGATGGAAAAGTAAAATTAGTGCAGCTTAAAAATTAAAAGTAATCTGGGTGTGGTGGCACACACCTGCAATCCCAATACTTGGAAGGCTGAGACAGGAGGGTCACAGGTTCCAGGACAGTCTTAGTAACTTAGTGAGGACCTTAGCGACATAAGGAAACCCTGTTTCAAAATAAGAAATAAAATAGGGCTGGGGGTGTGGCTCAGAGGTAGAATGCTCCTGGGTTCAATCCCCAGTATCCCCACCACCACCACATACACACCACACAAATTAAAAGTTAGATGACAAAATGCTGATTTAATACAGAGGTAGATGAAAAGGAAGGATGCGCCCTATTGTTTCAAGTCCTGTGGATCAATATGCATGCTTTAGGCATTATTTGCAAAGGGAGAAAAATAGAGAGCAAACAGCCAAGATGGGTGCAGAAAATGTTTTTATTTTTATTTTATTTATTTATTTGGGTACTGGGGGTTGAACCCAGGGACATTCTACCTGTGAGCTACACCCCCAGCCCTATTTTTATTTTTATTTCAAAACAGAGTCTTACTAAGTTGTAGAGGGTCTCACTAAGTTACTGAGTCTGGCTGCAAACCTGCAATCCTCCTGTCTCAGCCTCCCAAGTACTGGGATTATAGATGTGCTCCACCACACCCAGTAGAAAATGCTTTTATAACAATTAGAAATTTGGCTCAACTTCTTCCCAAACAATGATAAGTTTACATCTAAATCTATAAATGTGTTCATTAAATAAACACTTATCAAGCACCTACTGTGTGGCAGCTTGGAGATATAAAAACGAGCAAATACATCTCTTTTCTTCAGTGAGCTTGCAGTTGATCTCTAAGTTAGTCAAAGCTGTTTTAGAAGCATGAACATGGTGCTGTGGGAACAGAAAAGGGAAGCATCCCTGTCTGAAGGAGAAGAATTCTGAAGGATAGTGACACTCAAATGAGGCGGTCAGGAGGGATCAAAGAAAATGGCCTGATGCTAGGCACAGTGACACACACCTGTAGTCCCAGCTACCTACTCAGGAGGCTGAGGCAAAAGGATTGCAAGTTCAAGGCCAGCCTGGAAAACATAGTGAGATCCCATTTCAAAAGAAAAAAAATAGTAGATAATGTCTCACCCAATGATGTTCTACTCCTGGACAACTGTCACGGACATTCACACAAGCACATTTAAAAAAGGAGAGGCCTGTTTGAAAACTAAGCTGATTATTTTAGCTGGATACCAGGAGCCAGTGAAGGAGAGTGTCTTAATACTTTTTGTGCTGCCATAACAGAATAGCTGATACTGGGTAATATATAAAGCACAGAGATTTATTTCTTAAAGTTCTGGAGGCTGGGAGTCCAATGGCAAGGTACCTATGTCTGGTGAGGTCGTATGTTGGAAGGTGAAAAAGTAAGAGAGGATGAGAGAGAGAGAGAGAAAGAGAGAGAGAGAGACTGAATTCATTCTTTTATTAGGAACTCACTCCTGCAATAACTCATTAATCCATTCACAAGGACAGAGACCTCATGACCTAGTCACCTCTTAAAGATCCTACCTCACCACACTTTGCAGCAAGTTCCCAACAAATATGTAAAAAGATTCATTATGAGGTATTCACTCAGGTGATGGTGAAGGCTGAGTTCCATGGTCTGCAGCTTGCAAGCTAGAGGCCTGACAGAGCCAGCAGTGAAGTTGCAGTCCAAAACCAAAACCCTGAGAACCAGGTTCCAGCAAGTTCCAGCACAAAGGCCTGAGCACCAGAGGACTGATGGCCAAGGGCAAGAGAATGAACTCCTCAGCTCAGCAGAGAGTGAATTTCCCCATTTCTGCTTTGCAGGCCCTCAGTGGATTAGATAAGGTCCACCTGCACTGAAACCAGGGCTCTTCTTTCCTCAGTCTACCAATTCAAATGCTAATTTCTTCCAGAAATACTCTCGAAGAAGACATGGGAGGGGGCTTTATCAGCTCTCTGGGTGTCCTTAGCCCTGTCAAGTTGACAGTACAATTATCCATCACAGAAGGAGAAAGGGAGGGGTAAGAGCAGGTAGGAAAGCAGGATTTCTGGGAAGGAGGAAACAGGTGTTGAGAAGTTGCCGACTAAAGCTTCTGCATTATCATGCCTGACTCTCTTGGGTTTGCTAGGTGGGCTAGAATGTATCTCAGTTGCATCCTAGGTGGGCAAGCCCCCTCCTCATAACCTTCAATAGCTCATTCACTTAATTTTTTCGCCAACTTGACTAAACTAACTGGATGTTTTTGTGTCACATATATATAACCTGACCTCCAAATGTTGTGCTCTGGGGGCAAAAATCAGGACCAAGTTGGGATGTGCAAACCAGAACAGGTCTTTTCACAGAAAGGTTTGAATCAAAGTATTATCAACTGGGTACCTGTGGGAGTTTCCTATTGCTGCCATAACCAATTACCAGGAATTTAGTGACTTCAGACAACACGAATTTATTATCCTACAATTCTGGAGGTTAGAAGTCAGTTTCACTGTGTGTGCTGGCAGAACTATGCTCCTTTCGAGGCTGGAGGGACGAGCTGTTTCCTTGCCTTTTCCAGCTTCAAGGGACACCCTCAATTCTTGCTTCATGTCCCACATAGCTCCAGCCTAGGCTTCTGTCATTGTTGTCCTTCTCTAACTCTGTCCCTCTTCCTAACTCTTAAAGAACCGTTGTGATGACATTGGATCCATGCAGATAATGCAGGATGATCTTCCCACCTCAAGACCCTTAACTTAATCACATCCTCAGAGTACCCTTGCCATGTAAGGAGATATAATCACAGGTTTGAAGGATTAAAATGTGGATGGGTATCTTTGAGAACCATTATTCTACCTCTTAATGTAATTGACCAAGAAAAATAGGACACTAAGATATCACATATCAGCCACTGCAGGGAGCAGAAACAACAGGAAGATTGGTATGCTGAGGACTTAGAAGCTTTGCAATGTGATCCACAGAGCAGGAACCCAGACCTCTGGGGATGAGGTACTAGTGGCTGGTACTGGTGGCTCTGAAGGAGCCCAATGAGGCTGGTTCTGGAAGGGCAGGAGAACTACAAGCCATGCATCAGGAACAAAAACCTTGCAAGAACACAAGAAAGTAAAGTTGCAGGCCAATTAAACAAAATGTTTTACATTTGTGTAAAAACAAAGCTGTAACCAGCTTTGTTGTCCTTTTTCTTGTAAAATAAATATAGGAATGTCTAAAAAAGATGAATATGTTGTCGTGAAATCGGCCTACTTTAAGAATGCAAAAATGGCTTAACATTTGAAAAATAGTGACACTCATCTCCTTAATAGAATAAAGAGGAAAACATCATAGAACCTTCTAGATATATGGTGAAAAAGAATTTGGCAAAATTCAGTGTGTATATTCATAACAGAACTCAAAGCAAATATAACTAGATTTGCTTGAATCTCATAAAATACACCTACAAAAAACATACACAAGCATTAAGTATTGAAAACTTTCCCTCTATAATTGATAATGAGACAAGAATATCTTAGTCAATTTGATAAGCAAGATAATAATATGAACATAGGGCTAGGGGTGTAACACGGTGGTAGGGTGCTTGCCTAGCATGCTGGAGAGCCTTGACTGATCCCCATGACCACAAACGCAAAAGAGAATCTGAGCATAATGACTAAATCTGCCCTAATTCAAAAGTAATTTGGTGATTACATAGAAAATCCAATAGAATCTACAGGTAAATTATTAAATTTAATTAGTAAGTTTAGCAAGGTTATTGGGTATACCAATATACAAAAATTAATTGTATTTTTCTGTCTTAATAACAAACAAAAACTAAAAATTTTAAATATATCAAGTAGTAGGCATAAAGCTGACAAAAAATGTTCAAGGCCCCTACAGCAAAACTATAAAGTATTAGTGTGAAAAAAATCTAAGTCAAAGGTCATACTGTGTTTATTGATTAGTAGATAGTATGTTGACATCAACCATGAATCGATGTATAAATTCAAAACAGTCCCAAGTTGTTTTTTGTTTCTCTTTTTTTTTGTGGTTGCTGATAAAATTATAGGGAAAAGTTAAGGCTGAAAAGAAAATTCAAAGGGTCATGAAGAGCAGAAGTTAACCTACTGGTTCTGAAAACTTATGAAGCTATCATAATTAAGACAACAGGTATCGGTGCAAGAATAGTCAAATAACTAATGAAATAGAATGGAAAATTAATAAACACTACCACATATATATGAGTGTTTAATTTCTGTCAAGATGCTATTGCAAGGTAATGGAGAATGGAAAATCTTTTAAATAAAAATATCAGGTCAACTGAATATCCACATGGGGGAAAATAATGCTTGACCCTTACCTCATACCATATAAAAAGTGTAAGACATCTAAAAGAATAGGATGATGTTTTCATAATCTTGAGGTAAGGTAGTATCTCTTCAACAAAACACAAAGCAGTATCATAAAGGAAAAGATTGACAAATATGACTACATTAATAGCAAGACTTTCTGTTAATCAAAAGATAAAAATTCATATAAATGACATTCTTCTTGGAATGTCTTGTTTTTCACTGAAAATTATGCTGAAGGCCATCTATAAAATAATGCTTTGTGTTTTGTATATAGTATGAGGTAGGGGTCAAGTTTCATTTGTAAAAAAAAATGGACAAAACTCAATTCTTTAGTGGTAAATATCAAAATAGTTACTACTGGGAAGGACTAAGAGAATAATAACTGAGAGGGGAGCAAAGGGGCCTTCCATGTTGCTGGCAAGGTTCTATTCCCTGTCATGGGAGATGGTTTCATGATTGTGATCATCTGGGGATAATTCATTAAGCTGTACAAATACGATTTGCTCACTTTTCTGTATGTGTGTTATACTTCAATAAATACTCTTTTAAAGCTTCCTTTTCCTTACAGATATGGGATAGTAATAAATGCATTAGTTCCCTTTCTTCTAAATTGTCTCAAGTTCGTATCCTTTTGCCAATTGCCGTCGTACCAAGAACTTTAAAAAACATTTATTGGCCACTTAATGCAGGCCAGGTACTTTTTGAGATTCCATTACATATCTTGCACATTTACTCTTTACGACAACTCTGTGAAAAAGAAGTTATTATAACTGAGGCCCAGAACAGTTAAGTGAACTGCCCAAAGTCAAACATCTAGCAAACAGCAAGCAGGATTACAGCCAGGATAAGACCCTGGTGTGCTTGTTGCATTCCATCATGTTTTCAACATCCAGAGAGTGAAAATAGAAAATCCCAACACTTACCAGAAGTTCACTTGGGCACTTTGTTGATCTATGTTTTAAGAGGATGATATAAAAAGGATGTGCCCAAATGAAAGAAGTCAATATGAAAGAAGTCAGTATTCTTTTCTATATACTCGACAGAAACTAGCAGTACTTTTCAAGTATGTAAAGCTTTTGTACAAAGTGAATGTCGTGAAAAAGGCATAGATTTATAGTCAGCCTCAAATCACAGCTTATTCTCTTGACTCTTGAATTTCCTTGAAAAGTTTCATAACATATTTGAGCTTTGATTTTTCTCATCTGCAAAAAGCAATAACACCTACTGGTGGTAAGCCAAAGGCATTGAATAGAAGTCATTTGAGATCCCAGATGAGCTGCAGCTGGACTGTAAACCCTAGAGAGAGAACAGGACTCAGCCTGTACTAAGAAAGACTGGAGGATAGGGCTGAGCTAAGTAAGTACTAGCTACATTAGAACTGGAGGCAGATTCTGACTTCTCAGACCCTCACCATCATCCTACATATGGCCTGCTAATCCCCACTTCCCATTGTTCACCTGCTATCACTGCTCACCCTGACCTCTCCTTTGCTGATTCCTCTACCGATGGTGTCAGAGCTGCTGTGCAAAAACTTGTAGATATTAGAGAATATGTCGGAGGAGGGTCAAGTAACCAATCTAAAGCAAATTAAACCAACAAGATACCATTTTTCATTAAATAAGTTAGCAAAGACATTTTAAGTGATAACCTTTGATGTTGGCTAGAGTACAATAAATTAACTTTCTCATGAAAACTGGAAGAGTGCAAATACATTTATGAAAAATTACTTGACAAGAAAATTGGAAAGAAAACACAGAGATGTTTAGAATTTCATGTGCTCTTGCCACAGTGATTCGCTTTCTAGGAATCCATCCTTAGAAAATGTCAATCACACACTTGGCTAAGGCATGATGTCCAGGGGTACTGCAGCTTTATCTACTATGGTAAAAGCTTGAAATAACTCAATGGAATATTAATAGCTTTAAAAAGGAATGAAATTCTCTGGGTGTGGTGGCACACACCTGTAATCTCAGCACTCGGGAGACTGAGGCAGGAAGATCTCAGGTTGGAGGCCAGCAGCACACGGCAACTTAGCGAAACCCTGTTTCAAAATAAAAAATAAAATAGGTCTGGGGGTATAGTTCAGAGGTAGAATGTCCCTGGGTTCAATCCCTAGTACCACAAAAAAAAAAGGAATGGAATTCTAGTATATGCTATGACATGAATGAACCTTGAAAACATTATGCAAAGTGAAATAAGCCAGACGCAAAAGGGTAAATTTTGTATGATTCCATTGTACCAACTGCCTAGAAAAGGCAAATTTGTAGAGACCAACAGAAGAATAGAGGTTACCAGGGGCTGGAGGAAGGCGGGAATGGAGAATTGTTTTTTAGTGCATACAGAGTTTCAGTTTGGGATGATAAAAAAGTTCTAGGAATGGATAGTGGTGATAATTGCACAACATTGCAAATATGCTAAATGCTATTGAAATGTATACTTGAAATGGATAAAATGGTTAAAATTTAAAAAATGGATAAAATAGCTTAAAATTTAAATATATATATAATGCATAGGCAAAAAGTCTGTAGACACAATTTTTCAAAATGCATACTTTTAAATAGAGGACAATGTCAACTTAGTTATTAATATGTAATCTCTGAGTTTTGACTGATTCATTCAAAGGAGAATTGCACAGAGCACCGACTGTGTGCTTCTTACTCTTCTGATTCAGGGGCTGGAGCTTGGTAAGCAAGACAAATTTGGTCTTACGCCAATGAAGGGGGTACCAGATGTTGAGATTGTAAGAAACTCTTTTTTTTTTTTGCCCCATTCTGTATCTAAATCTTTCTCAATTGGACATGCTATTTTTATATTTGGGAAAAAACAAGTGGCAGAAAAGAGGCAATAATAAAAAGCACTATTAGCTTGAGATGGCTGTTGACTTTCTTCTCAAACTTTCTCCAGGCCGATGCGGATGATGATGGGTGAGGAGGGGTCGATCAGACCTGAGGTGCCTGCGCGGTCTCCCATCCTGCTCCTCTTGTCGTTTGGAACTTTCTGGCTTGCAGAGGCACCTGGAGCCATCTGGGCCACCGCCAGCGTGTCACCTGGCTCACTTTGTCCCTTTTTGATGGTAGTTTACATCAGTGTTCAAGAGAGATTACTGGCTGCTTCTTATTTGGTAGCAGGATTTTATTCCTTTAAAAATTGTTCTGCAGTAAGTCTTGAATAATTGTTTTGACTCTCCTTATACTTACAATAGGCCATTAAAGCCGGGCGTGGTGGCGCACGCTTGTAATCCCAGTACTTTGGGAGGCGGAGACCGGAGGATCCGGGTTCGCAGCCAGCCTCAGCTCTCTTTTCTCTCTCCTCTCTCTCTCTCTCTCTCTCTCTCTCTCTCTCTCTCTCCTTAGTGAGGCCCTCTGCAACTTCATGAGACCCGGTCTCAAAATAAAAGTATAAAAAATAGGGCCGGGGGCATAGCGCAGAGGTAGAACGCAGCTGCGTTCAATCCCCGGTACCGCAAAAAAAAAAAAAATACAATAGTCCATTAAACTTCTAAAGACTCACAAAGTTGATCTGAAAATATCAGGCAGAGGTTAAAAAAGGCACTGATTCAGCACCTTTCTTCTAAAAAAAAATTGCTGCTAATTTGGGCTCTTCTTACAACATAGCAAAACTGAGACTGGTTTTAGAGCTTTGCAATGTAAGAAGTCCCCAGTGACAAAAATTTCTACATCCCCTCTCCACCCCCAAATAAACATGCCCTGTGATTTGTTCATTGTTGTCTGGTAGTAGTTGGGGTTAGAGGAGGGAATCTGACATGAATGGAACTCTGCTTTCTTGATCATGGTGCAAAGAGACTTCCCACCTGCTCTTTGCAGAGACAGAGGGATTATTCTGATCTTGGGGACCCCTCTGGTCACTCACAGCAGAGGTCTCTCCGTGCTTCACCCTATAAGAGATGAGAGAGGTCTGTAAGATGAGATCCCACCGTCTCTGGCTGGAAATCTCCGGTAGCTCTCCTGTATCCTTTGGCTTGTGAATCTATTTTAGGCAGCAAGTTCAACTCAGTCAGAAGACTCTATCATCATTGAATCATATTTTAGAGGTGTATGAACATCTGGTTTTTACACTGAGTCCCCTGAAGACGGATAGGGATAGCAAGTTTAATTCTAGCTAATCAATGAATTTTAATTGACCAGTCTATGATGAATTATAAAACCAGCTTTGACGACTTCATTTTAATCTTCTTCCCAACACAAGTTCCACTGTCCTTATTTCCCTCACAAAAACAGGATTACTTCTTCTCCATTTCAATTCTTTATATCACCCTCTCCTGGAAATCTCCAGTTGTCAGATCTTCCCATTGACAGTTCCTCCTCTACCCTCTGTTCCTATGTGTTCATGATCTAGTATCTGCCTCTGGGGAAATCTGTATGTTTGGGTGGTTATTATAAAGCACAGACTGGCCAGGTAAGATGGTGCACACCTGTAAACCCAGTACCTGGGAGGCCGAGACAGGAGGATCGCAGGTTTGAGGCCAGTCTCAGCAATTTAGCAAGACCCTCAACAACTCAGTGAGACCCTGTTTCAAAATAAAAAGTATAATAGGGCTGGGGGTATAGATCAGAGGTAGAATGCCCCTGGGTTCAATCCCTGGTACCAAAAATAAAATAAAATAAAATAAGAAAAGATAAAGCACAGACTGCTTGATTTTGAATCCTGACTTCAGGATTCAGTCAGGATGGTCTTGGCCTCTTTGCACTTCAATGTCCCATCTGTAAGTTGGGGCTAATAACAGAAACCATGTTACAGGTGTATTAGGGGATGGGGTAGTGAATGTTAAGCATGCAACACAGAACCTGCCCATTGAAGAAGGGTTGATAAATGTTCATTGTTAGTAATGTTACTTAACTAGACCAAGGTTGTAACATCACAATAGACAATTCTTTCTTAATGACCTCTGTCCAACTCTAGACTTTGTAATATGAGGACAAGTGTATAACTGACTTGTGAGGTGAAATCTAGAAGAATGGTAGGTCTGTGCCAGCAAATAGGGTGACTAGAAACTGTCAACAGCTCCCCTTGTCCAGCACCTTCTAGCTGAGAAAGCTCTTCCATGTGTCTCCGCCCCTGACTTTCAGCAACTTGACCAGATGCTCAAAGAGGGAACTTTAGCAAGTCACAAGCTCAGTAAGATTTAGTGTCCCTACTCATCGGCTATCCTATTTATTTATTTATTTATTTAATTTATTTGTAGTGGGGTTGGAACCTCGGGCCTTCTGCATGCTAGGCATGCTCTCTACCACTGAGATATACCCCCAGCCTCACTATAAAGGAAAGAAGCTACACCTTCTTTTTTCCTTCTCATGGTTTGAGACAATTTGCCCGAGGTCAAACAACCAGTAAGCAACAAAGTTGTGTTCAGATTCCAGGTCATCAGAGGACCATCTGGGACCTTTGGGAGACACAGAGCTGCTGGACCTGTTCTTCATTCCTCTTAACCCAACTCTAAACCTACCCTGCTTCTAGGAGCCTTGTCCTCCTAATCAGCTCCCAGCCACCCTTCTGATAATCTCACATGTGAGAATAAGCCACCAGGCCAGACCCAGGTCCCATGGCCTGCCAACAGCTGCTTGGCTCAGGTCCTTGTATAGGCACCCAACTGGCCCCATCCCTGGAACTTGAGCTGCCCGGAAGTGCCCATTCCTGCCATCAATTGACAGACTTCATGGAACAGCACCTCACCCTCTTGGCTTCTGGGCACATGAAGGCTGCCTGCATCTGCTGCTCCCAGGCCTTGCCAGCCCAAGTCTGGACCCTTACCTGCTGCTTCAGAAACTAGTGTCCTCCTTCTTACTTCCCATCACCCATTTTGTCAAAGGACTTCTAATATTTTGCATCCAAGTACCCTTGGTTTCAGCAAACCAGAGGATCGCAGTGTATCTGTGGTGTGGAACTGAACCATACACTCCAAATGTGACATTGGGCAGATCATTTTACCACACTAAGACTTCTATGTGCCTTAAATCATATAACATCTTTATGCTATAAAATTCTGCTAATTAAGGGCTGAGACATGTTTTCTGTCCCATGAGGATTGTAAGGGAGAACATGTGGTTATTGAGCTGAGTCACTTTAGTATTTAGGTAGGTCTGTCTGTCTTCCAGGAAGAGATTCTGGAAATTTTCTCTACCATATATAAAGACCTCTAGTCTTTACTTCCAATACATATCCCTCATGCTATTGTTTAAGAATCACTTTTTCCATCTATGTAACCTACATCACACAAGTCATTTTTTTTACTTTAAAAAAATCTACCTGACACCTTTGTAAAGTACCCTCAACTTTGTGCATTACACTACTAGAATGAAAAGCATGATCATTTCCTTTGATCTAAAAATAGTTTGGAGACACCAAACAATGAAAATAACCTTTAAAAAGAAATGTCACTCTGCTGCTATTATGGAACTTTGAAGTGACTGGATTTCAATTATTTTAATGCCCTGTACTTTCTGTTTCTCAATATGTGCTATAATTGTTGGCTAAATGATTAATGTCCTAGTTCCTTTCTCATGTCTGCCTCTTAGACATTTAAAATTTTTCATTTTTTGGTGGGCAGAATTAGTTCCCACTATATGACTACAAGTTATGTTCTTCTACTCTTCTTTCAGTACAGGAGAAGACTTCATTAATTTAGTAATGCATTCATTCAACAGCTAGATTCCTACATTCCTCATTTACTCATATCCTTTTATCAAAGACAGAGTGTGTGAGAGAGAGCCTTATGCTTTTTGCATCTTCACAATGCAAAAATATCTATTTGAAACTGAAAATTAAATCATTTCATATTTATGGGCATGTTGGTTGATAGCAAAATAGGAATCATTACCTGGATTTTAAAAAACCCAACCCAATTCTATATTTTTCTCTAGAGAGATCGACTCACCAAGCCTATTTCTTCTTCCCAGAAGCACAACCAAATTAATTTCCCAGTCCCCACTGCATCTAGCTGGGGCCATGGGACTAGTTCTCAGCAGTGGAGTGGTGGAGATGGCACTGCCACATGCAGGCTAAGGAAGCTCTCTTCCCTCTTCCCTGTGTGCTGACGGGATGATATCCAGATGATCTTGAAGCCACGCACTGAAGCCAACAGAACTGCATGAAAGGAGCTGTGCCCCTGGTTATGATGTGGAAGGCCACCAGCCTGACACCTGTTGGACCGTGAGGTAAGTCAACAGGGCTTTGGAATTGCTCAATGTAGCACTTAGCAGACCCTAATTCATTACTCTTTTTCTTTAAGTTGAACAAGTTCAAGCCTACAGAATCTTGAGGGCAGCCTTGCTACACAACATGATCAAAGATGGTGCTTTGCATGTGATTTACAGCACTTCTGCTACATGCTCTTCCTTCACTTTAAGTCACATAAATGACACCTCTGCAGAATAAGAAAAGGGATTCAAGCTGGGCGTGGTGGCACACACTTGTAATCCCAGTAGTTGGGAGGCTGAGACAGGAGGATCACAGGTTTGAGGCCAGCCTCAGCAACTTAGCAAGGCCCTCAGCAATTTAGTGAAACCCTGTTTCAAAGTTTCAAACTAAAAAATAAAATAGGGCTGGGGCATAGCTCAGAGGTAGAATGGCCCTGGGTTCAATGCCCAGTACCATAAAGAAAAAAAGAGAAGGGGTTCAAAGGCACGAGCGCTCACCCTTCTTACAATTTACCTATGCTGCTCATCCTTGGTAGCCAGGCCTGCATGTCAGAGTTTTTAAACCTGTCAAGATCTCCCTCTATTTTGACATTTCATGAATACAGGAAAATAGGCTTTCTGGTGTGATTCAATCTCAGAAACCAAAACAAATCATTCATACCTAGCCCTTTCACTTCTTTCTGATGATTCCATAATCTGGTTTCTTTCAAAATAATATGGTTATCTAATTTCCTTTGTTAGTAGCTAGTTAAGCAATGCCTCTGGCTTTCCGTGACCTAATTCAGTGGGTCCCTGAGCTTATTTGAGGCCCTTCCTCTTCCTCTTGTGACAGCCATAATTTTGCTTGTTTAATGTAACCCAGTTTTTCTATTTCAGTGTGTTTCCTATTTTCTTCTACATTATTTGCAAACACGAATGCTTTAGAGTTCCCTCTTCATTATCCCCAGCCCCCTGAGCTTTCAATTCCATCTCTGTCTCCTTATTGTGAGTAGTCTCTTTTTGCTGTTCCCTGAAAGCTTATCTCAGATCATTTCCTCTTGGATCTATCCCTTCTTTAAGAGAGAGAAAAAATTAAAGTGAAAGCTAATAACACAGAGATCTGTTTCTTTTTGCCTATACACAACTGGCATTGACTGTTTTCCTGAGACACCCCCCCCCCAGCTCAGGCATCTTGTAGGAGAATTTGAACACACCCCACCATTTGCTGATTCAAATCAAACAAGATAATATCCAATTGCTCTTTTTGTCTCAAACTTGTCCTAATGTTTAATTTTCCCCATCCATCAATGAACAAATCACTTTGGTATACTTTGTCAGAAGCTATAAGATAACAACAGAAAGAAGATGAGAACAGAAGAAATATAGATGAGCTCTTAAGTAACTTAGGAGATTCATTCACATGAAACCATTCAAGAATAAGAAAGTATGTAATATGAGTGTGGATTAAAAGTGCATTCAGAGCCGGGTGAGGTGGCGCATGCTTGTAATCCCAGTATTTGGAAGGCTGAGACTGGAGGATCCAGGTTCGCGGCCAGCCTCAGATACTTAGTGAGGCCCTGTTTCAAAATAAAGAATAAAAAATAAGGCGGGGTGTGTAGCTCAGAGGTAGAATGCCCCTGGGTTCAATCCCTAGTACTGCAAAAAAAGAATAAATAAATAAATAAAAGTGCATTCAGAATTATAAAGGGGAAAGGTCAATGTGCACTACATTAAGGGGTAGAATAATAAAAAGTGGGATTTAACCCTTAACTGCCACACTAGATCAATGGAGAGTAAAAGCATTTTGCATGTGGGGAATATCATGAATAAAAGCACAGAAGCAGAAATATTAGTAACAACCACATAATAAATAGTACATTATTTATTATGTACCTAGTATGGACCTTTCACTAACGCCAAGCTCTTTACATATATACGATACTGACAGCAAGCTTGGGATGATGGGGTAGGCATTTTACCAATGAAAAAACTTGGTTTTAGACAAGTACTAAATGTACTTGGGGGCAGTTTAAGAAGGTGCCGCTCCAGGATGTGGAGGGTATTAGACTGGACAGATTGATGAGGCCTAGGTTTCTTAGGATGAGGAGAGACAGGTCAGAATGAATTTGCAAGCATGGCAAAGATCAGTCCATAGGACCTGGTGACTGATCTAAGGGACAAAGGAAAAGAAAAGCCCAATGATCACGCATTTGGGAGAAAGAGAGACATATAATAACATGACCAGAAATTACAAGGTGGAAGCCGGGCGTGGTGGCACACGCTTGTAATCCCAGTACTTGGGAGGCTGAGACCAGAGGATCCAGGTTTGCGGCCAGCCTCAGCTACTTAGTGAGGTCCTCCACAACTTAGTGAGACCCTGTTTCAAAATAAAGAATAAAAAATAGGGCTGGGGGTGTAGCTCGGAGGTAGAATGCCCCTAGGTTCAATCCCCAGTACCGCAAAAAAAAAAAATTACAAGGTGAAGAAGAGAGCTAGTTTTTGGGGATGGATGATGAGTTGAGGTAGATATTTTGCATCTCAAAGGATGATAATACATAAAGGAATATATACTAGATGCCTTGGCAAAAAAAGTTGACTCTGGAAATATAGGTTTGGGGATCAGTATAAGTGTGCTTATTGAGAAAATAGAAATGAACTAGAGTCTAGTCTCAGGAGAGCAGAGCAAGGAATAGGATTGATAGCTAGGGGTGGCCACTGTGGAGAAGCAGGATCTGGGAGAAGAGTTATTCAAACACAGAGGGAAGGAGCAGGGGAAGGGGTAAGATGGTAGATCGCAGAAGTTAGTTCAGAAAAGGGATTCTCCAAAAGCAGAGGGAAGTCTACTGTGACCAGGGCTGCGGAGGGAAGAAAAGAACAGGGACTAGGAAAAGACTTCTCCAGTTGGTGCACTAATGACAAGGAACCTAGACTGGGAGGAGTCAGGTGGGACTAAGCAGGTGCAGCCCTTTTATTGGAGATAAAATTATACAGAGAGAATCAGGCTGCGACTGGCAATTGTGGCAAGATAAACAAAGGAGGTTATTTTTAGTTCCTGGAGAAGCCAGTGCCACTGATAGTCCTGCGTGAGCTTCGGTTCACCGGTACGCCTAACCCTGGCACCTCTCTTCATGGACTCATCGCTGAACCTGCACCCTCATCCCATTGTTACTGCCACAGTCGTAGCCTGACCTCTATTAACTCTCATCTTCTTTAGGTCTGACTGCAGCTACCATATTCATCAACCTGATCAATGTGACCCCAACCCCACCTTTTCTAATGATATCATGGATCCTATGACCTTTACCAAGTCCATCATAGATTGTTTCTCCTTCAAAAGTGTCATCAGAAATGAAGATTACCTAATTTATTTTCTTCTGGTTTGACACAATTGTCCAGAAAAATGATAGCAATTATCATTATCATTGTGGGTTTTAGATGACTCCTCTCAAACATACTCAAAGTTCCTTTTCTTCTTCACCCTAATTTCATCATGAGTTGTACCCAACTGTTTTTTGGAGCATGCCCAGGAAAAACAGCCCTATTCCAGCCTGCTTTGTAAGTAATTCTTAGAAGCAGTCTTCCTCCTCAAAGCCTATCCAGTGGATTTCTCTAATTCTTTCCCTGATTAAACATAGGATTTTTATGATTATTTTCCATCTATCCTCTTCCCAAACAGCCTTACTACATTCAATCTCAAATTACATATATTATGTGCCAAAGAAAAAAAAGATACAATAACTGTTTATTTTCTTTCTGTTGTGGCTTTTACCTAATAAGCTACCCTAAGATAGCTTCTTTTATATCATACAGGTCAGAAACTGTGTCTAATTCAGTGCAGCTAAGCAGGGATCATGCCCTATGCTCTAGTATCCCTGAAGAATATCATGTTAGAAATGCCTCTTGCTGATGAGTCAATAATGATTGTGGTCCCACTTTTATTCTCTACAGTATTCCTTTCATTTCCTGCAAGCTTACATTACCTTTCTTAGTTGCCAGTGGCTCTGAGTTCCAGTCTTCCTTTCAGAGTTTCAGTAAAGACCTTCTTTCTTAATACTCATATCATAATTTTTTCTGCTCTTCTTCCATTTTATTCTGCCTTTGAGCCAGTACAAAAATTATTCCCTACTTCTCTGGGGTTTCAACACTAATTCCAAAGTGCCCTTGCTCGTCTCACAGAGAAAAATCTCTGCAAACAAGCAAAGGTGTGCATCCACCCCCCCACACCCCAGGGCATGATACATGGACATAACGGTGACCCTTGGTGACCATTCTCTGTGTGTGATGCTCTCTACCCTACCACCAAAAGATCCCCGGTTCACCAAGGGGAATTTTGGACTCAAGTATTCTCTTGAATAAGATGAAGTCTTTCTGAGAGGAAGGAGATGTTGATGTAAATGAGAGGAGAGGTCTGTTATAATATGAAAGGTTAGGTTCTTAAACTTTCCAAAAGAGGGATGATTTATGACTTCTCTGAAGCCAGATATTGATTGACCTGAAAATCCTAACTTGAATTGTAAATATCTGAAAAAGAGAAGAGAAAAGCTAATGGGATAAAATTTAACAGGATGAGTCCTGAATTTAGATTTAAACAAATACCATAAGTAAGCTGGGCTTAGTGGCACACGCCTGTAATCCCAGTATTTGGGAGACTGAGAGAGTAGGATTTCAGATTCAATGCCAGCCCCAGGAATTTAGCAAGGCCCTCAGCAACTTAGTGAGACCCTGTTTCAAAATAAAAAATAAACGGCCGGCGTGGTGGCACACGCTTATAATCCCAGTACTTTGGGAGGTGGAGACCGGAGGATCCAGGTTCGCGGCCAGCCTCAGCTCTCTCTCTGTCTCTCCCTGTCTCTCTCTCTCTCTCTCTTTAGTGAGGCCCTCCACAACTTTGTGAGACCCAGTTTCAAAATAAAGTATAAAAAATAGGGCCGGGGATGTAGCGCAGAGGTAGAACGCCCCTGGGTTCAATGCCCGGTCCGCAAAAAAATAAATAAATAAATAAATAAAAATAAAAATAAAAAATAAAAAAAAATAGGGCTGGGAGTTTAACATTATATCCAGAGGTATAATGCCTCCTGGGTTCAATCCCC
>PVJS01019050.1:0-34170 GCA_004027185.1 Glis glis | reverse complement strand
CCAGCCCTATTTTTTTATACTTTATTTTGAAACCGGGTCTCATGAAGTTGCGGAGGGCCTCACTAAGTAGAGAGAGAGAGAGAGAGCAGGGAGAGAGAGAGACAGAGACAGAGAGAGAGAGAGACAGGGAGAGAGAGAGCGAGAGAGCTGAGGTTGGCCGCGAACCCGGATCCTCCGGTCTCCGCCTCCCAAAGTACTGGGATTACAAGCGTGCGCCACCACGCCCGGCGCCATTTTTTTTATAATAGTCACCCCAAATGGTGTGAATTGATATCACATCATGGTTTTGATTTGCATTTCCCTGATGATTAGTGATGCTGAATATCTTTTTGTCGTGTTTATTGGCAATCTGAACATCCTTGGTTGAATGTCTTTTTCAATTTGTTGCCCATTTTAAAAAAATAGAGTTGTTTGAGGTTTTGTATTGTTGAATTATAGGATGTTTTTTCAAGAGTTTTATTCAAGTATAATTGATATAGAATACACTGTACATATTTGAAATGTACAATTTTTATTCATTATTATACATGTGTGTATATCCACGAAACTATCACAGCCAAGATAGGATTTTTTCTTTTTTTTGCGGTACTGGGGATTGAACGCAGGGGTGTTCTACCTCCGCGCTACACCCCCGGCCCTATTTTTTATACTTTATTTTGAAACCAGGTCTCACGAAGTTGCAGAGGGCCTCACTAAGTAGAGAGAGAGAGAGAGAGAGAGAGTGATAGAGCTGAGGCTGGCCGCGAACCCGGATCCTCCGGTCTCCGCCTCCCAAAGTACTGGGATTACAAGCGTGCGCCACCACGCCTGGCTAGGATGTTTTTGTTTGTTGTAGTTTTACCATTCAATTCTGAAATTCCATTTGCTTCTTTTTTTATGTGTTTACTAAGGTTTTTGTCTTTTCCTTCAAAGAGTGTCCTTACTTGTTTGAGAATTTTTACCATGGTTACTTTAAATATCAACATGTGTTTTCTAACATACATGTCATCTCAGTGTTGGCCAGGAGGAATCATATGAGCGGCTCGGGACGCATGTGTCAGGACCACCTGTGACATACGTGGACGTGCTGGTGCTTGCCTTCCTCGGCTGTGGCTTCCTAGAAGTCAGACGGGATGCCTGGCAGGAGGAACAGCCCGCTGTGGCAGGGAGACGGGCCTGGAAGTCATCAAGGACACAGCCACTGGCCAGCTCCACCCTGGCCCGCCTTGGAGGGGACAGCTTCACCTCCAGCTTCCAACATTACTTTTTTTAAAGAGTGACAGTATTCCTGCCTAGTCCCATTCCTGCCTCCTCCCCCTCACTGCCAGCAATAATAATGTATGCAGATTAAACTGAAATAACAATTCTCAAAAAAAAAATTGTCACACCACACATCAATTCCGGGGAGGTGGTGTGGAAGAGGGCCAGTAACATGGCCTACTTTATGCTCTCAAAATTTCATAAATCTCTCATTCAATAGGATACAAAACTGGGTTATGCCTATTAAGGCTCCTGGAGCTGTAAGAAACCCTTAAGATTTATTGTCAGCCATATCTGCTAACCAGTCCCGACAAAGGAATGAAGCCTAATTGAGTCAGGCCGGCCTCTTTTGTTCTGTTGTGTTTGGGGGTTACATATACATGTGTGTTTAAAAAAAAATGGGACACCTGCATTGACTCAACCCCACTAAGGAAAGAGAGCCCTCGAGCCTCAGTCCCCTCATCAGCCAGTGCTAAATAGCCTTTGCAGAGTTTCCCTCCCCCCACACACACTCAGAGGCTGGGGTGAGCAGGGAGGAGCCATGCACCAGGCTAACTATCTCAGGCATCTGCATTGCACTGTCAGCATTTTTAGAACTATCTTCAACTTGCCTTTCCTGAGCATCATCGCAGTTTAGAAGGAAGAATGCTGGACTTAGAAGTCCTAAGACCTGGTCCTTGTTCAGTCTCTGTATTAGGAACCACAATTCTACCTAAAAAAATACAACCACTGTCATTCCTTGAATCAGGATTAAATTGTCACTTGGAGGCCCTGTCTTTCCAGCCAGGCAGCCTTCTGTCATGGAATGTGTTTAGTGCCTGCAGCAGACACAAACTCTGAACTCAAAGTTCAACCCTCCCTACCTGCTGTGCAATCCTAACCCAGCGCTCTACCCCCTGTGCCTGTGGCCTCATCCGTGAAATCAGAAGGCTGGAGCTGCCACTAGAAGCTGCTCTTAGGATGTGGTGATGTGGGCATGTGCCCCTGCTCCATCCCTGCCAGGTGTGGTCTCAGGAGGGGTATGGACACAGCTCCAGGTGGGTGGCTCCCCTTCCACAGCCAAGATCTTCATTAGGACCATCGACCTCACTCCTGTTGGAGGGAAGGCTTTTCTCTTGAAGGTTCCCAAGTCTCCTCAAGCCCCTGTTGATCCCCACAATCCTCCCCATACCCAGAAAGAGCCCCTTTAATAAATTCTTAGCTAAAGCCTTTGAGGGTGGCATCTACTTCTTGCCAGGACTCTTTTCCTATTATAAATAGAATAAGAGAGAAAAAGACAGTGGTAGGGGTGGTTAGTGGTTATAAACAAAATGAGATTACATCTTGACATATTGAAGTAGGGACACAAGGAGTTTACTTTTGAACTTGTGAAAATTTTCATAATAAAATGTATTTTTGTTTTGTTTTGTTTTGGTTTTGTGGGGTTTTTTGGTACTGGGGATTGAACCCAGGGGCATTCTACCTCCAAGCTACACCCCAGCCTATTTTCTATTCTTGATTTTGAAACAGGGTCTCACTAAGTTGCGGAGGGCCTCACTAAGTCACTGAGGCTGGCCGCGAACCCGGATCCTCCTGTCACAGCCTCCCAAGTACTGGGATTACAAGCGTGCACCACCACACCCGGCCTAAAATGTATTTTTAACAATAAAATTTTAAACCAAAGACTGCTTTGTAATGAGAGATGGCTGGCATCCAGGTCACGTCTTCAGTGCCCTCAGGCAGACAAAGGTCCCAAGAGCAGAGAGAGCACCTGGGACACAATTATGAGGTTTCATTAGAAAGTTCTGACAGGTAATTTGGTAACAGCAAATAAATACCAGGAAACTTATGTTGCTTGTAAACAACATGCTTCATGGCTTGAAGGTTCTAATGTTTCCCTTGAAATCAAAACACCTTTCAGAAATCAAAAGAGGAATTTCTAGAAAGATGGCTGTGACTTTAAAGCAGAGCTCGGAAAGGCTCGACATAAAATGCAGTTAGAGAGAGGAACTGAGCAGCTACTTTTTTTTTTTTTGGTACTGGGGATTGAACCCCGGGGGGGGCCTTCTGAGTTACACCCCCAGCCCTATTCTATTTTTTATTTTGCAACAGGGTCTCACTAAGTTGCAGAGGGTCTCACTAAGTAGCTCAAGTTGCCCACGAACCTGTGATCCTCCTGTCTCAGCCTCCCAAGTATTGGGATTACAGGTACGCACCACCACGCCCATGCCTGGTTTAGCAGCTGCCCATTCATTACAACAACAGGCGGTTCCTCAGCTCTGCAGGAGAAGAGGCCCCCTGCTTTCCTCCCTCCCCTACCCCATACAAAGGATTCTCCCATGTCTTTTGATTTCTTCTTTTACTCCCTTCCTCTCCCCCCTCTTTGTTTTATTTTCCTCTATTCATTTTTCTTCTTTCCCTTCCCCCCCATTTACTGATTTTTTTAAATGACAGAGAGTAATTGTACATCCTTACATGGTATGGTGTGATATTTCAAAACATGTACACTTCATGCGTTGATCAACTTGGGATCCTAGGTTATGCATCACCTCGAATATCTTTCAATTTTTTCTGTGATGAGAACACTCCAAATTCTGTCTTCTGGCTATTTTGAATTATCTATTGTTAACTCTTTTTTTTTTTTTTGCGGTACTGGGGATTGAACCCAGGGGCATTCTATCTCCGCGCTACGCCCCCGGCCCTATTTTTTATACTTTTATTTTGAAACCGGGTCTCATGAAGTTGCGGAAGGCCTCATTAAGGAGAGAGAGAGAGAGAGAGAGAGAGAGAGAGAGAGATAGGGAGAGAGAGAGCGAGAGAGCGAGAGAGCTGAGGCTGGCCGCGAACCCCGATCCTCCGGTCTCCGCCTCCCAAAGTACTGGGATTACAAGCGTGCGCCACCACGCCCGGCTGTTAACTCTTAATCACACAACACACATGCTTGTTTCTTTAAAACAGTCAAGCAATACAGAGGTGGCAAAAAGACATAGGTAGTTCCTGTAGGTGTGCACCCAAGGCCAGCAGGAGGCTGTGACCCAGTGACAAAGCTTTGACATCTCCCACCCCAGCACCTGTGCTGCCCACTGGGAGTGCTGTTCTCCAGAAGCAAGGTACCCCATCAAAAACAAGATCACACCTGTGAACATTCATGCACATGTGTCCTGCTCTGTCAACTAATCACAATAAGAAATTAATCTGTAGCCAGGCATGGTGGCACACGCCTGTCATCCCAGTACTTGGAAGGCTAAGACAGGAGGATTGCAGGTTTGAGACCAGCCTCAGCAACTTAGCGAGACACTGTTAGATAAATAAATAAATAAATAAACAAATAAATAAATAGTAAAATAGAGCTGTCAGTGTAGCCCAGAGGTAGAATGGCCCTGGGTTCAAATATCGTGAAAAAAAGAAAAGAAATTAAACTCTAATTTAGTAAAAGCAATTGCTTTATTTGTTGGATAAAGTTTGCATTAATTACTTAAGTAATATTTAAAACTTCTATTATAAATTCTCAATAATTACTATGAAATTCTTAGTGCACTAGTTTCAGATATATGCTTTGGGTTTTGCATGAGAGACCTTAAGATGACATTTCCTGTGTTAATAACCTTCAGTAAAAAATGACTGGCCACGAGTTGTGCAAGGGGCTAGAGGCCTGTCTCCATTCTGCTTGGGGGTTTGGCAGGTGTAAGATGGAGTTGGACCGCAGGGCTGAGAGTGTGCGTCTGCTGAGTGGGTGGAGTCTCTGCCCTCAGAATCCAGGGTCAGGAGCAGATCCTGAGTGCTGGGCTCTACAATGCAGGTGATGGAGGTTGAGCCAGGTTCAAAGGTCAGGTCACAGGTCGTGGGCCCTCCCTGTTGACAGAGCAGACAAGGCAAATATGGGCTTCCTTAGATGGGCCCCTTGTCTCCTCATGAGTGAGTCTCCCAAACTCAGGGCTCCGGAGCAGCTGAGCGTGCTCCTTGCTTGGGGGACAGGATTCTCTGGAATCTGCCTCTGCTGTGCCAGGGCTGCTTATCTCCACTGCATTTGGAAATGTGGTGGATGGAAGATCGCATACATTGCTCACTCAAAACAGGGGTGTACCAGAGAGGAGGGTCCCAGAGGGCCCGGGAGACTCGGTAAGGCCAAGGTCCAAGGCGGCTGTGAAGATCAGGCCAGAGGGTCAGGGCGAGATGATGAGAGCAAACTGCAGGGGCCGTGGGGCGGGGAGAAGGTGTGGATGACGGGACAGCTCCCACGCTGACCTGGGGTGTCTAGGAGCTAGGCCCGAAGAGAGGGTAGAGCTGGGGCACAGGAGAGGGGCTCTTCCCCTGAGCTATGCCCCAGGAGCACAGAGAGCCCAGCATCAGAAAGGACTGGTGGCCATGACTGCTCCAGGGTCCAGTCTCTCTTGTCTCCTTCGTCCATCAGAAAGCACTGGCCAGTGCCGAGGTCAAGGGGCAGAGGGGCAGAGGGTCCTGGGAGGTCAAGCCTGAGGACTCCCTGCGCAAGAGCCTCGGCGGGCTCCGGCCCTCTGCTGTCGGGGGCCTTTCCCCCTGGGAACAGGGCTCCACGTGTTAGTCTCACGAACGTGACTGCTGCAGGTGAGGAACCTAGAAGCTCAGAGGTTCACATGATGTGAGTTTGTTGTCACTTGTGTACAGCTGACAAAGTAGGGGGCGTGGGGGAGGCTCTCTTTCACCCTGCTGGCCTGCAGGAACCCCGGATCACACTGACCCTAGGTGTCACAGAGAGAAGAGAATGGAGGGTGGTCCAAGAGGTTCATACAGACCAGGGCTCAAGCGGCATGCTTCTCTTCCCCTGGTCCACGGGCCTGAGGCCACGCATGGCTCCTAAGGGACTTGGGAGTGTCATCGGCCGAAGGCAGCCCAGGAAGATGGAAAGGCGGGATTGGGAGGTTGTTTCCTGTTTCTGTCGCACTCATTGTCCGCATGCTTCCATTCTAACTCAAAACACAGAATTCACCCTAGCGGGGTCGTGACTGTAAGCCAATCAACCGACTCCAGCCTTTCTCGTCCACTGTTTACATCCATACCATGGGGACGAACACTGCTGGCCCGGGGCCACATGTGACCTGCGCAGGGACTTCCCTTAGCACTCAGAGCAGAAAAAAATATGCTTGTAAAGTCAAACCCCATGAAAGCAATTTGGATTTGTGTTCAAATCCAGAGGTTTTGCGGAGATTGTGGACTCCTGCCTGAGTCACCAGGCATCTCCCTGTGCTGCTGCATTTCACCCTCAGCTGTCTGCCGTGCCACAGTCCTCACCACTCCCTATTGTCCCCAGAACCAGCATTCTCACACAGGCCACCCGCAAGCGTGTGAGGAATGGCCTCCGGTCCACTCAGCCACACTCCATATACTCGGGGAGGATGGCTCCTGGGAATCTGAGGGTGCTGGGTTCTCAGGGGACAGCACCCACACACAGACAGAGGCCTCGTAGGAGATTACCAAACTGACTGATATTGATGCTGTGTTTTGAAGTCCTTTGCTTTAAGAATGATGGTGGTCTGGGGGTTCTGTTCATAAACACGAAAATGCAGAGGAGTTGAGAGAGGGAAGGAAGCCAAGCCGGACTCCAGTTAGGCAGGGAGACTTCACATCTCCTCCCGGACTATGGAAAGGCCTGGAAGCAGTTTAAAGAGCAAAGCTGTTACCAGAACTGCACTGTGGAAGGCTCATCCCCTTCATTGTTGATGGAAGGGTATCTATCGTGCAAAACAGAGAGCTGTTATGGGGGAACCCCTGGTATAGACAAGGAGGGCTTGTTCCCCAGCCTTCTGAATGGAGCATGAAAGAAGAGCCCATTGGAGAAGATTAGGAAGCCTGGGACGCCAGGTCTAGGTCATGAGCACTTGTCACTTTCAGGACTAGAGGAGCAATGACAACTTCTTCTTAACAAGGAGTTTCCACCTGAGCACAGGGACTGACTCAGAAGCCATCATCACCAGATGAGCTCCCGAGTGGAGTTTAATGTTTTTCAATGGATCGCACACACTAGAGCAGTAATTAATGATTTGATTCATTGCGCTTCGGGGAGCCACTGTCCAACAAAATAATCCAAGTAATTTAAATCTGCAATAAAGTAGGAGTGCGACAACATTTCATGGCTGCACACAGCAATGATTTGCTAGAGAAGAGAGCGAGAAAAAACGTAAGCGTTTTTATTAGAGTCGCATCCAAATAATCCATAGGAAAGCAATATTGAGCTCACGAGTGATTCGATTACATTCCTCCACAATAGCCCTCCAAGGCAGAGACACGTCCAAATGCATTTCAGTGAACGTGCATAATACGAAAGGTTCAGTAAACCAACACATTTCATCAAAATTACTCTGTGCGTGCCTGAGATAGAAAATGTTTGCAGAATGTTAACTGCCTTTTTATTCAGAATAAATTTCCTCCACTATTAGCATCTGGCGTCTGCAACTGATACCAGCCTGGATGCAGTCCCTGTGGAATCAGATCTGGCCCTGCGAGTCCCCTCCTCTGTATCCCTGGCTAGCACCTGCGTAGAAGCCTTTCTGTTCTTCACATACCCTCAGAGGGACTGGGCCCCGCTCTGTGCCAGGAACGTCCCTGAGCACCAGGAGAGTCCAGGTAACAGGAGAAGCAGACATGCACTGAAATGGGCAAAGCAGTGCTGGAAGTGAGGGTCACCAGAAGCCCTGTGAGTGGTGGGAGCCACAAGAACTACCTAGGGGCTGAGGGTATGCTATTTTAGGTGGCACCCGGTGGGCCATTTTGATGGACAGCACATACCTTTCTTTCATAGACCCCTGACCTCAGATGCACAGACGTGAAATCCCTAAATCAATGGTGCATTACAGAGCCAACAAGCCCTCGAGGCAGGGAGTACCTGAAGTGTGAACTGAGCTCTGCCTACGTACCCCATGAATTCCCGTTACTGACTGACACTGTTCTAGGTGCTGAGGACAGATGAGATGGCTAGACAGGAGGAATTGGTGCTGGTATTGTATGGCATGGTAGGGAGACTACAGTTGACAGCAATGCATTGTAGAGTCACAAGTAGCTAAAACAGAGGATTGAATGCTCTCACCACAAGGAAAGGGTAAACATGAAGTGATGGAGTCGCTGATAATTCCAATTAGATCGTTACATGATAAAAACATGTATCGCAGCATCACATTCTGCCCCACAAATGTGTAGAATTATTATGTGTCAATGAAAAAAGAATAGCCCAGACCCAGTCACTGTCTCTGTGGACCTCACATTTTAGTGAACAGAGAGGTAATCATCTCATTATTGTGATGAGAGCCAGGCAGGGGATTATAGCAAGTAACTTGGAAGAGGTGACCTTTGGGCGGCACGCATTGCAGTCTAAAGAGGGCATGTTTGAACTGTGGTCAGGTGAGAAGAAATAAGCAGGGCAGAGCTCATGGAAGACAGCAAGCAGAGGAGGTGACCAGCATGTAGCTTGGGAATGGAAGACTGGGCGTGTTTGGGAGCTTAGCGAGTGATTCTGGTGTGGTATGGGGAGGGGGGAGGCAAGATGAAGCTCGAAGCTTGGACAGTGGCTGGACTTCAACACGCTCTGCAGCCCTGTTCCCTGAGGCTGCCAAGCACCTGGGACAGCACCCTCCTCCCAGGATGCCTTCCTCTCACCATGAGCAACGAATGGGGTGGTTCCTGCACTCCCTTATTCACGAATAATAACAATGCCTTCTCTTTGATTTAAAATGTGTCCTGGTTTGGATTATCCATTTTACTGTCATCTCAGGGATGAACAAGGATACAATTTCCAGGCCCACCCTATAACCTACTCCGCTGTCTCACTCTCCCTCCCTCCTACATACGGACACTGTGCAAAGTCTGTAAAACCCCAAACTCAGCTACTTGGCTTAAATCAGAAAGCCCTGGTCAGAAACACTGCTGGACTGATGCTACACTGTACCACATCCGAAGGGATGGAATTTCACCACCTTTGGAGATCGCATTGGTGACATCATCTCCTGAGTTCAACTTTCACCCATAAGCATCTCTAACTTTTGTTAAGACTGTGTTCTTCAAAGGGACTCATGTGAAGGGCCATTCTTAGCCCCTCAGGATCACGATTGCACACTGACCATCTCATCCAGGCTCAAGCTGGTGACAGGAGCTCAGACCAGTGGTTCCAGGGCCATGTCCTCACCTACACAGCCAACTCCCTCGGCGACTGCCAGCCCACCCCTCTCTCTTGAACTTCAGACTCCATCCCAGTTGACATTGGCCATATGTACTTGGTTGCCACACAGACATTTCAAATCCATTCGTCCAAACTGAGACTCTCCACGTATTTCTCCCAGACCTGCTCCTTCTGTGTTTTCAGTGGTAAGCTGACAGGAAGGGTAGGGAGGTATCTCAATGCCATCCTAACTTGTGACAAGTGCTACTCTAGCATTTTTCAAGCTCCTCAAAACCACCCTTTGAGAAACATGCTGTTATGTCATGTTATAGATGTTTTGTGAGTCATTGGCCTTATTTGACATCAACCCTATTAAAGCAATTAAGGCAAAGGGTGTCTCAAGTTTACTGGCTGAGCATGAATCTGAAGCCCTGCTCAGTGGAAGAGTGGTACCCAGAGGAGAGCCTGTGGACACTGTGTGGGAGAGCCACATCCCAGCTCCGAACGGGAATGGCATAACATGGAGTCACAGGAGCACACAGCAGTGGTCCTGCACACCAAGAGCACCGTAGGCTGCAGAGTGCAGAGAAGAGCCTGGAATGTGCCACCCACTTTCGAACATCTTTCACTTACCCCGCAAAACTAAACTACAGGAAACAGCAGCAACCACTGCCTTAGGAGGTAGTCTTGAAACTTTTGAGGTAAGTACCCTTTGACAAAAGGGGAAACACAGACTCAAAGAGATTAAACAGCTAATAAGGCAAGAACAATATTTTAAATTCAGCCCAACACTGGCTGCATGGTAAACTCCTGGGACATACTCGTGTGCTTGATTTGACATTATCTGGAAAAAAAATGCTTTAATTTAGAGAGAAAATGTGTTCCTCTTCTGGCACACAGCAACATGAGCTCGGTCACCTTCTCAGACGCGGGGACAATGAGAGATGCTACAAAGGGACACAGTGGGCTATGCTAGCCCCTCTGGTGTTCCTTTGGTCGAATTAGCAGGAGAAAAAGAGAGAAAATTAGACAGACTCCTGCAGGGGCCTCATTCTTCTAAGCCCAGTTGGCAGTGACCGTCACACACTCTCCCCAGCCCTGTCTAAGTTCAGAGAGCAGCGTGTCGGGACAGGCAGGCTGGGAAAGGTAGTGATCAACTCCACCTGGTCACTGGACATCTGAGCAGAGCCAGGTATGTTCGTGGAGTTCCGGCTGGATGGTCTCTGCGAGCTTCTGACTACGCCTTGGGAGGGTCTTCATCATCTCTGCAGAGAGGCATCGGCTTGCTCACTCCAAAGCCTCTGCCCCATCCCTGGCCCCGAGCCTCCGCTCCCTTTGCATACTCAGTCACTTAGCAAGGCTGTGGGCTTGGCCTGCAAGCAGAGGAGGGGCTGGGACCTGGAGGAGAGCCCATGGACACCAAAACCTTCTCACATCTTCTCATCTCACTCAGAAAAATTCCAAGCTCCCGGCCTACTTCAAAGGCCGCATGGCCCTAGCTCAGGTCCTCTTGCCCTCATCTGGAGTTTGGCCCCGGTTTCCCCCGAGTCCCTGCTCTTTCTGTGGCTCTGCTGGATTTCCTCCCATGGACACACCTGGACCCCACTCACACCCTCCAGCTTCCTCTCAGCACAGCAGCCTCATGTCTGACCCCGACATGAAAACCCCGGCTACTCTCCACTGGCTCCACTTCCTTCCTCCCGGCCATGCGTACTGGCACTGCAGGTCATAACAGGTATGTGTGATTCTGTCTCCATGAGAAAAGGACCTTGGTCATCTGGGTGTCACCAGGGCTCCGCTGCACGCAGCACACAAGAGTGGACAAAGCTCTAACATCGCCTCTGAAGATGGTTCTCTGGGCTGAGCCCCATAAATACTTCAAGTATTAGAATTCAAGTCAACTCTTTTTTTTTTTGCGGTACTGGGGATTAAACCCAGGGGCATTCTACCTCCGAGTTACACCCCCAGCCCTATTTTTTATTCTTTACTTTGAAACAGGGTCTCACTAAGTTGTGGAGGTCCTCACTGTGTAGCTGAGGCTGGCCGGGAACCTGCGATCCTCCGGTCTCAGCCTCCCAAGTACTGGGATGACAAGCGTGCGCCACCACGCCCGTTTCTCAAGTCAACATTTTTTTTATTCACTCATCCTTTGACACATGATGGAATTTTATTCAGCCATAAAGGTGGAGAAAATTATGTCATTTGCAGGAAAATGGATGGAACTCGAGAACAGGATGCTAAGTGAGATCAGCCAGTCTCAGAAAGTCGAGGGCTGTATGTTTTCTCTCATATGCGTAAGCTAGAGAAAAAATAGGAAAGAAAGGGGCTTCAGATGAAAGGAGAGCGATCAGTAGAATAGTGGGTAAGGACTGGAGGGGGAAAGAGGAAGATTGAAGAAAGAAAAAGTTCAAATAACGTGATGTTGATATATAAAGGCATCACTACCAATCTCACTAACATGTATGGTTGGGGGGAGAGGCATGGACTGCAGAGGGAACTCCGCCAAGTGGGTGTGCACATATAAGGGTATCACTTAGAATCTCGCTGTGTAGTATGACTACATTGTACCAGTAAATTTTTTTATTAAGAAAAACTGTTTAAGAAATTGAATCAATGCTAGGCATGGTGACACATGCCTGTAATTCCAGTACTTGGGGGGCTGAGGCAAGAGGACCTCAGATTCAAGGCCAGCCTCAGCATTTTAGTGAGATTCTCAGCAACTTGGCAAGACCCTGCTAAAATTAAAAGTAAAAAGGGCTGGGGGTGTAGCTCAGAGGTAGAATGCCCCTAGGTTCAATCCCCTGTACAAGAAGAAGAGGGAAGGAAGGAAGGAAGGAAGGAAAGAAGGAAGGAAGGAAGGAAGAAAAGAAGGAAGGAAGGAAATTGAATCAAAGAAGAACAACAACAGCCCAAGTCACACATGTAACTCAGATCCAGATCCTGGCCCAAGAAGAACACAGTTGGACTGATGTAGACCAGACCAAATTTTCTTTTTATTCGCGCGCACGCACGTGCGCATCATGCATGTGTATGTGTATGTGTGTGTGTGTGTGTGTGTGTGTGTGTGTGTTATTGGGAATTGAACCCAGAGACATTGTACCTCTGAGTTATACCTCCAGCCCTATTTTATTTTATTTATTTTTTGAAACAGGGTCTCACTAAGTTACTGAGGGCCTCACTAAGTTGCCGAGGTTGGCCTTGAACCTGTGATCCCCCTGACTCAGCCTCCCAAGTACTGGGATTACAGATGTGTACCACCACACCCTGCTAATCAGACCCTATTTTCCAATGCACTTTCCCCATCACAGTGCCCATGTGGCCTGAGTGGTTTATCTTCCCTGGGCCAGACCTGCAGCAGAGGTGTCAGGGGAGGGGTCTCCAGGACTTAACTCCCTACCAATTAGAATAGAGGAAAGGTTTTATGGTGTTGTTTCCATTCATATTTTTAATTTGCATTTGCATTGTGAACCAACAATAGGCAAGCTTGTGTTAGCGGCTGAAGATACAAAAATGAATAGCAGATTGTCCCTGATCCCAGGGGCTTCCTAGTCCATGCACAGTTAGGTAGAGAATCCATAGGGAGCCACATGAGGAAAGCTATCAGAATCCAGCTGCGGTGGTACAAACCCATGATCCCAGTATTTGGGAGACTGAGATTGAAGGATCACAGGGTCGAAGCCAGCCTCAGCAATTTAGTGAGACCATCAACAACTTAATAAGATCCTGTTTCATAAGAAAAAGGGCTGGAGTGTAGCTCAGAGGTAGAGCACCCCTGGGTTTAATCCCTAGTACAAAAGAAAGAATGAAAGAAAAGAAAGAAGGGAGGAAGAAGGAGAGAGGGAGAGAGAGAAGAAAAGCTATCAGATGATGCTGGGGAACAGCTCAACCCAAGGTGTGGTCAGGGAGGGGGCTGGTCAAAGACACTCTCCTGGAAGAGTAGAACATTCTGGAGCTAAGTCCCAGCAGAGTGTGTGAGGGAGCCAGGCTAATAGCAGGTGAACGGCCAGGAGGGCAAGGGTGTGTGGGCTGATAGGTGGGTAGCACAGTGAGTCAGCAGGCCCTGGGCTGGACGTGGCTTGAATCTCAGAATGCCTGTGTCTCAGGTGTAGTTCCTCATGGAAACATCCACAAGGGGAAATATTAAATCTGGCTTTACTCTCCATGACCTCCTGGTCTCTGGCCCCCTTCCTCTTATATTTCTCAGTGGTTATATTATTTTAACTCTGCTGGAGTTGAACCTGCAACGCCAATGCCACTGATGTGTACAAAATGCACAAGTTCTAGACCTGGTCGACTCTTAAGTCTGAAGCTCCATAGGTGGTGTCCCCACAAGCATCTGTCTTTATAAAATGAGGTCTTTGGAACCAGAGACTGGCACGGTTGGCATGAACTGTCCACCTCAGTAAATCTGCCCCAGGGGGCTGTGTCCCACCAGACCCATCTGACCTCCCAGCCTCATGGAGAGAAGGGGTTTTAAACCCCTTTTAGATGTTTTACATAATGCGTTTTAGCTGTGCTCTGATAAGTCTACATCTTTTTTTTTTTTTTGCGATACCGGAGATTGACCGCAGGGGCGTTCTACCTCCACACTACACCCCCAGCCCTATTTTTTATACTTTATTTTGAAACCGGGTCTCACGAAGTTGCAGAGGGCCTCACTAAGTAGAGAGAGAGAGACAGACAGACAGACAGGGAGAGAGAGAGCGAGAGAGCTGAGGCTGGCCACGAACCCGGATCCTCCGGTCTCTGCCTCCCAAAGTACTGGGATTACAAGCGTGCGCCACCACGCCCGGCTATAAATCTGCATCTTAATTGATACTGAGCTGAGTGGGAAGCGGGTCAGAGGGACTGGTAAGCAGTTGTCAAGGCTTCAGGGAATTGGGTTCATTCTGTAAATGATATTCCTTTCAAGTTAGCAAAACACCAGAGTTAGCTATAAAAAAAAAAGAAACAAACAAAAGGTGCTGCTGGGTCGGCTGTGGGGCTACAGCTTGGCGGAACTGAAGGGAGCTTAGGTTCTGTCATTCTTGTGGGGACAGGGTTTGTTAATCTGCTTTCATAAAGGGGATGAAAGATGTCACAACTTCCTGCCAACTCCAGGGAAAGTCCTTCCTTTCATTCAGTAAGAGCCTGATTGTGTCCACAGCACCTCTGTGTCTATCATTTGAGGAACTCTCCACTTGCAGCTCTGAATGCAACGCAGGGATGCCTCCAGCCCCTCTCCCCAGCACTGCGAGGAGATGTCCAGGTGGGCTCCAGGTGTTTTAGGCTAAGCCATTGGAGGGTTTTTCTTATTTACGTATTTTTTAGTGTATCGTAATTGTATATCATAGTGAGGTTCCATGTGATACAAACATATATGCACACAGCTCTTGGTGTATTTCCTTCCACATCCCACCCTGCTCCCTACATGAGTTAGTGAGATTGCAGTAATATCTTCGCATAATGCCATGGTATTATTTGGACTGTTTTCTTCTTCACTCCTCTCCTCTCTCTTCCCCTTTCTAACTCCCTCCCCCATCCACTTCAACTACTCTACAGGTCTTTCTGCATTGTTTAAAGTCCCTTCTGCTTCCCTTTTACTCTCTGGCTTCCACATATGAGAAAAAACATACCACTCTTGACTTTCTGCAAACTGACTCATCTCACTTGGCATAATATTATCTAGTTTCCTGCAAATGACATAATTTTGTTCTTTATTGGCTGAGTACAATCCCATTGATATACCACCTTTTTCTTTATCCATTCATCTATTGACAGATATCTATGTTGGTTCCACAATTTGGCTATTGTGAACTGTGATGCTATAAACACAGATATGCATGTAGCACTAAAGTATGCTGATTTTAATTCTTACGGAAAGATACTAAAGGGGGGTATAGCCGAGCTATATTTTAAGATGAAGAATTTGATATTGCCACTATTTGACCATTCTGACCTATAAAACCAACAACTTTATACGATTCAACCTAATATTTAAGGCTGAGATAAAACCAGAGTAGAACAATAAAGGCTAAATGTGAGCATTTCTTTATTATCTCTTGTAATTTTCTTGGAACTGAATCACACATAATTTTTGTAAAAGTATTGAGTTCTATTCTAAAAAATGGGTAGCATTCATTTTCACATGGAGTGCTACTAACATGCCACATCAGTGGGAAGGCGTGTCCACCTGGCCCTGCAGGTGGAGGATGCGTGCTAATCTTACCCATCCGCATGCTGCCAGGGCCAGGCCCTGCCAGGCAGAAAGCTGGGGTCTAACCAGTACTGGCTGGTTAATTAATCACTGATGTAATAAATACAACAAATCAAGATCATCACTGGCTTTCCTCTTAGGAAATGATGCCCTGTGCAGGATCTCAAACATACCACCAACCAGGAGTTTGAAATTCAGGTGACTTCCTTGATCTTGCCGAGGCTTTGTATTTCCCAGATGTTGATGGAGAAAGAAAAATGTAATTTTAAGTCAGCTCCTTGCTATGGTTTGGATGTATTTTGAGCGTGTCCCTGAGGCTTCACATGCTGGAATCTTGGTCCCTGTGTGCGGTGTTGAGGCAGTGGAGCCTTTAACAGGTGGGGTCTAGTGGAAAATAATTGGGTCCTGGGGGAACCAATGAATCAATTAATGCTGCCTCCTGGAGTGGATTAGCTCTTATAAGAGTGAAGAATGAGCCCTAGCCACGCTTGGTATAAATCCCAGTACTTGGGAGGCTGAGACACGAGGATCACAGGTTAGAGGCCAACCTTAGTAACTTAGCAAGATCCTTGGAGGTAGAATGACCCTGGGTCCAATCCCCAGTACCAAAAAAAAAAAAATGCTTCTAGCCCCAGACCCTTCCTGGTCTCTTGCTTCCTGCTCCTACGTGTGAAACTTCCGTACACAGTCAGCACCCTTTCCTCTTCCCACCATGTGTGGTGGTACAGCCACATGTGCCAAACGCTGTTACCAAGCTGTTTAGATCTTACAGCTACCGGAATTGGGAGCCCCAAATAAAGCTCTTTTCTTCATAATACACCAAGCCTTGGGTTATTTTATTATAGCCACAGATTAAGATATTCCTCAATCCTAAATTCTTCCAAGTAGTATCACTAGCAAAAAAAAAAAAAAAAAAAAGAATCAGCAAAAAAATGTCACTGCTTTCTTTTTAAATATACTTTTATTGGTGCATTGTAATTATACGTCATAATGAGGTTTAGAGTGATAGAAACATACATATACACAGGACTTGGTGTGTTTCCCTCTCCGTACTTATTAGTGAGATAGGTATTGTTAATTTCATATATGCACATAGCATTATTTGAACCCTTTCCTTCATCAAGGCTCCCCCCTCCACCTCCCTCCCTTATTTCCCTTCCACTATTCTACTGGTCTTCCTATTTATTTACCTGAAGTCCCTTTATTTCCCAATTTCTCTCTAGCTTCCACAAATGAAAGAAAACATACAGCCCTTCACTTTCTGAGACTGGCTGATTTCACTTAGCATAATATTCTCCAGTTCCATCCACTTTCCTGCAAATGACATAATTGTGTTCTTCTTTATGGCTGAGTAACATTCCATTGTGTATATATACCACAGTAATCCATTCATCTGTTGATAGACACCTAGGCTGGTTCTATAATTTGTCTATTATGAATCATGCTACTATAAACATGGATATGTATATATTACTATAATATTCTAACTTAAATTTCAAATCTTTCCAAAAAGATACCCAGGAGTGGTAAAGCCGTGTCATATGGTGGATCCCTCCCCAGTCTTCTGAGGAATCTCCACACTGATCTCCATAGTGGCTGTACTAATTTGCAATCACACCAACAATGGATAAGAGTTCCTATTTCCCCACATCCTCTCCAGCATTTACTATTCTTCGTATTATTGATGATGGTCATTCTAACTGGACCTTTCTACCCAAGCATGGTACCAACCCCGAGAAATGTTGGACAGATGATGGACAAGTGGATGAGGAAAGCTCTGTAGAGATCCTCATCTACCCCTCAGGCTGTTTCAGAATCCCACACACATGGCACTGTATTTTGCTCCCTTTGCAGGCCCCTCCCCTCAGGCTGAAAGATGAGGACAAAGACCTGTGTCACTGGAGCCACCATAAAGACCTCAACATGAAGACCACAGGTGGGGTCTTCAGAGACAGCTTTCTGGGACTTTTTAAGCACAGGTCCCTTTTTTTTTTTTGAGGTACCAGGGATTGAACCCAGGGACATTCTACCTCCAGGCTACACCCACAGCCCTATTTTTTTTATTCTTTATTTTGAAACAGGGTCTCATTAAGTTGCAGGGGGCCTCGCTAGTAGCTGAGGCTGGCCACAAACCTGGATCCTCCGGTCTCAGCCTCCCAAGTACTGGGATTACAAGTGTGCGCCACCACCCCCGGCTACCACAGGTCCTTTGTACCTCTTGTTCTGATGACCTTTGGAGATCCTCAACAGCCCTGCATGCTTTTTGCCTAGAAGCATCCTGGGTGAGCTCTTTTAAGACCTCTCAAGTCTGACTCCCTTCTACTGCTGCTTCCTGACCATAGGAAATTCTCCCATTCTTGTTCCCCAAACATGGGATGCACCTCGCCTAGCAGCAGCCTTCCCTGGCCATTCTCCCTGGATTCTGGGGCAGCCCAGCCACCTTCTGATGTCTCCCAGCAGGAAACAGGTATCAGATGCCACATCCACACAAGACCATCCCACTCTCCGGGGCACACAGATCAGTAGCTTCCACTATGTGGCCTTCACTTCAACTTGATCTTAAAATCCTAAGCCACCCACATAAAACCTAACCTTGCTTTGGCTCCATGGGAAGCCCCTGCTCTGGTCACCACAGACACAGCAGAGTGAGGAGCAGGGCCTCAGGCACTTTTGTGGTAGGCAAGCTGTGCGGTGACCCAGTCTGGACTTCCGTTTCCCTCTCTGTGAAATGGATGTGGTAATAGCAGCCTCTTATAGGTGGCTGACTGATGCAGAGTAAGTACCCCCAGCCTGGGAACTCATGTCCTCAGTAAACAGTCACTTGCTGACCCAGTTGCTCAGTGAGAGAGGATTGATTACATTAACACAAGTCGGTAAACATCCATGATGTATTTACATGGTAGGGAGTGGCTAAGGAACTAACTGGGTGTCTGCCTTGTGCAGGTCAAGAGCTGGTGAGGCTGGGAATTTGCTTTTCTCAGTATCTCACACGATTCCTGTCCCAGAGAAGCAATGATAGACAAGGGAGGGAGGGAAGGTTTGGAGAGCCTGTCTACCCCTCAGGCTGTTTCAGAGTCCTGTGACTTCCTATGCCATGAAGCCACTTTACCTGGTGTAGAAGGGGTGTAGGCACATGGTAGAATGTGGAATCCAAGGTGTTTCGTAGAAAGGAGTTCAACTCTTCAAAGCTATGTCTGGCTCCACAGTCAAGATACTGCAAATATCCTGACTCTGACCAAAGGCTGACCAGTGGACAGAAGGTTTAATATGATCTGATGTGGGCTCTCCAGGGTTGGGAGGGACTTGTCACCAGCACCAAGGCACAAGTCTTCATAGGGGGATAAACGGGTGCAATCTTTCTTGATACCAATTCAAAAACGTGCCTCAAAACCTTACAAATACTTCTCATCTTTGAAACATTAATTTCACTTCTAGTAGTCCACACTAAGGAAGAAATCAATGACACAAGCAAAGGTTGACGCACACCGACGTTCCTGCAGTATTATTTGTAACAGGGGCACCCTTTAAGTGACCTAAACATCCATCATATGGAATTATTTAATAAACAATCATATAAAAGTATGAATAAAATATTTTAGGATCTGGCGGGTCATAGGCCATTGATTTTAAACAAAGAGCAGGAACAAAAGAAATTTTCTTCTAGATCATTCCAGATGTGAAATATACAATATCCTCATGTGAAAAAGACTGGAAAAAAACCCTGAAATGCAAACAGTTGGGTATCCATGAGGCTTGAAATAATGGATGTCTTTTATTGTTTTCATTATACTTTTGGGGGCTTTAGATTTATATAATAAAATATAAATTCTCCTAAAGAAACATGAACTTTGTGTAGGGGGTTCCATAAAATACAATTACAGTTTTAATATTTTATTCTTTGTGAGCTTTGATCTGTTAATGCATCATCTAGGAGGGCTAAGATTGAATTCTAGAAAGGGCAAAAGAGGCTTTTAGTGTGTCTTAGAGAAGGATCACAATGATTAGGACAATTTTTCCTTAAAGAAGGTCGGGTTACTATCACTTATTATCTTAGTCACCTGGAACCGTTGTAACAAGGTGCTGCACACTGGGGGGTTTATAAGCAGTATATATTTACATCCCACCGTTCTGGAGGCTGGAGGTCCAAGCTCACGGTCTGGCAAGGTCCCTTCTGATTGCACGAGGCTGACTTCTCCTTGCTTCCTCACATGGCAGGAAGATGGTGAGAGAGCTCCCTGGGGTCCCTTCTATAGGAGCAATAATCCTACTCATGATCTAAAGCCCTCCAAAGCCCACCTCCTGACACTCACGCTGGGGACTAGGGCTTCCACATAGAAACCTTGAGGGTACACTTTCAGTCTGTTGTACTTATTTCAGGAAAACTTAAAATTTATTTATTTATTTACTTTTGTGGTACTGGACATTGAATCCAGGGGTATTCTACCTCTGAGACATACCCCCAGCCCTTTTCAAAAATTTTAAATTTTGAAACAGGGGCTTTCTAAGTTGCTGAGGCTGACCTCAAATCTAGCATCCTCCTGTATCAGCTTCCCAAGTACTGGGATTGCAGGCATGTACAACCATGCCTGGCTTGAAAATGTAATGATTAAAAATATCAAAGATGGCCGGGCGTGGTGGCGCACGCTTGTAATCCCAGTACTTTGGGAGGCGGAGACCGGAGGATCTGGGTTCGCGGCCAACCTCAGTGCGCATGCACGCACACAATCGATCGATCTCTCTCCTCTCTCTCTCTCTCTCTTTCTCTCTCTCTCTCTCTCTACCTAGCGAGGCCCTCCGCAACTTCGTGAGACCCGGTTTCAAAAATAAAGCATAAAAAAAAATAGGGCCGGGGGCGTAGCGCGGAGGTAGAACGCCCCTGCGTTCAATCCCCGGTACCGCAAAAAAAAAAAAAATATCAAAGATGGATTGAATTTGTTGAATCACTTTTCTTATTATTAACACATGTTGGTTAGTAAAGGGTAGCAGTACCTGTTATTTAGACTAATAGAATAATGTGAGAAAATGTACCAAAATACCATATCTTTATTTTGTCTTACCTTCCTAGGATAGCCCAAAGCTTATACATTCATGTGTAGGTTAACCTTCATGACCTCTCCTCCAAAAATTAAGAAATACTTGATCACATTTCCATGTTAAGAAACCTTGCAGGCATTCTGTTTTTCTTGCTATTATTTGTCACAAAAGATATCTGCAGACCCACACTCAATACTCCTTCTAACAGATACATGCCAGAAAATGCAAATTTAGAGAACTGGGTAAATGGTGGGAGAGTTCTATAAAGACATTTCCCAAGTTTAATATCAGTGAGTCATTTGCTAGTGTTATGGTTTGCATATGAGGCATTCCCCATAGACTTGTGTACTGTTTGGTCCCCAGATCAGCAGTGTTAAGAGGCGGGGCTTTAGAGAAGTGATTAGGTCATGAAGGTGCTGACCTCTTCAATGGAGTAATCATTTGAAGTCATTATGGGGAACTATAGCAGGGGCCCTGATTGAAGGAAGTAGGCCACTGGGGTGTGAAGTTAATTCATGCTCCTGTCTATACCTTCCTGCTTTGAGGTGGATTAAAGAAATAATCACGTAATGAATGAGACCCCCATTCCCACCACCACCCTTTGTCCTCCAGAGATCCCCGGATTCTATCAGTCAAGACTCCACCCTGCAGATCACAGAAAAGAATGCATCACTCTAGAAAACTGAGTCTCAAGAGACTTGAAGATACGGACACCAGGAGTTCTTCAAGGAAGCAGCCCAGCCACATCCCTTCTCAGTGAATGTCACTAGTGGAGAATGCCGCACATTCTCAGTAGACTTCAAGAAGCTTCTCCATGCCTCACTCAAATATCATCAGGAAACCAAACACTGACATATGGTTGAGGAATGTGGCTAACATAGAATTAAAACCAAAATCGAGAAAGACATTTTTTATAATGGCAAAGGAAATGGAGACCATTCCAAGGCACACCATTACCCCAAACGGCCATAAAATTTCTTACAGGTATAAGAAAGGACACCCTATTTAGGGGAAACAGTGAATACTGTCCAAGTGGACTATGCAGAGAAGAAAATGGCTCTTCAAAGCTTGAAATAAGATAACAGAAATAGAAATATAATGGAAGGGTCAGCAGATTAAGTTGAAGAAATCTCTGAGAAGGAAAGCAAATGATACAATGGAAACATAGATGTGAAACATAGACAACCGGCCCAGCACATCCAGGTTATGAAAGTTAAAACTCCAAGGAAAGAGAATGGAGAAAACGTAGAGAAATAAATTATCAAAGACATAATTCAACAAAATTTCCACTGAAGAAAACAAATTTTGGGCTTGAGAAAGCCTGTGGAGTCACCAACACAGTGATAAAGTGACATTCACAAGGTATCTTATCATGAACCCCCAGAACACTGATGATGAAGAATAGGTCCTGTAAGATTCTAGAGAGAAAGACAAAATTAAATATCAAGAATCCTGGCTGGGCGTGGTGGTGCACGCTTGTAATCCCAGTACTTTGGGAGGCGGAGACCAGAGGATCCGGGTTCGCGGCTAGCCTCAGCTCTCTCTCTCTCTCCCTGGCTCTCTCTCTCTCTCTCTCTCTCTCTCTCTCTCTCTCTAGTTAGTGAGGCTCTCCGCAACTTTGTGAGACCCGGTTTCAAAATGAAGTATAAAAAATAGGGCCGGGGGTGTAGCACAGAGGTAGAACGCCCCTGGGTTCAATCCCTGGTACCGCAAAAAAAAAAAAAAAAAAAAAGAATCCTGGAACACACCAGTAATCCCAGTACTTGGGAGGCTGAGACAAGAGGCTGACAGGTTAGAGGACAGCCTCAGCAATATAGCAAGACTTCCAGCAACCTAGAGAGATCCTGTTTCAAAGCAAACAAACAAAAAATTGAAAAGGGTTAGACTTAGCTAGGAGGTGAAATGTCCCTGGTTCAATCCCCAGCCCCTCCACACACACAGAGTCCTGAAACAGATGTGTTTTGAATTTGTAACAGCATCCCTAGAAGATAGAAAACAATAAATGAATGCCTTTTAAATTCCGAAGGAGTTGCACACCCAATAAACTGAAACTCAAGCAGGAGGTATAGAAGAAATAAAATTTTCTATAGATACAGTCTCAAAAAAATGTATCTTCCAAGCACTCTTTCTCAGGAAGCTACTAGAGGATACATTCCATAAAGCACAGGAGTAATCCAAGAAGAAAAACAAAGAGATCCAGGAACGAGTAAGACACACAAGCAAGAGGAAGATCCCCAGGACCATGGCAAAGGAAGGTCTCAGACACGACTGCTGTGAACCAGCCTTAGGGTCAACTGGTACAAACAGGGACCAGAGGTCTCTGGAAGAGGCTTTGTCATGATGATAAGATTGTCATAAATTATTTGTCCAAACATTTTCAGAGTTTGGAGTCAAATCTGTGACAAGTGCAAAGAAAATGAACAAAGGGAGAAACAGAAAAATAAACACTTCAAGGAAAAAAGTAAAAATGGTGACTGGGGGATGGTGTTGGAAGCAATCATGGAATTTGTGACATGGTTTAGCCAGCGATGCCATTTGCATAATTACATGAACATAGATGTGAGTGAGTGGGATGCAGAGGGAGACCTATGGAGATAAACCTAATACAGTAAAAGACCTAATGATCAATGCTTAAAACTGAAAATTCAACAGGCAATAAGGCAAGTACTTTACTTAGAGATAAAAAGTAAATATTAAAATCAAAACAGAAAAAGAAAAGTCTGCTTAGAGCCAGGCATGGTGGCAAATGCTTGTAATCCCAGTATGTGGAAGGCTAAAACAGGAGGATCGCAAGTTTGTGGCCAGCCTCAGCTACTTCATGAGGCTCTCTTCAACTTAGTGAGACCCTGTTTCAAAATAAAGAATAGAAAATAGGACTGGGGATGTAGCTCAGAGGTAGAATGCCTCTGGGTTCAATCCTCAGTACATGAATAAATAAATAAATAAATAAATAAATAAATAAATAAATAAAATCGGCTTAGACAGATATGAGAGTTGCTACCCCTGCTTGCTTTCAGTCTCCGTTTGCAAGGAATATCTTTTTCCATTCTTTTGCCTTTAGCCTGTGAATATCTTTGCCTGTAAAGTGAGTTTCTTGCAAGCAGAATACAGTTGGATTATGTTCTTCAATCCACGTTGACAATTAAAATCCCTTTTAATTGGGGAGTTTAGACTTTGACATTCAATGTTATACTTGAAAGATGATTCTTGTTTCCTGCCATTTTCAGCTATATTTGCTGTTTGATATACTGTTATTTCTCCTTTGCTTAGTTGCTACTCTGGTGGACTTTGCCATTTCTCTCATTATGGTATTTATTTCTTTTTTCTACTTTGTGTTTTATTTCTTTAAGTATTTTCTCTAGTGCAGGTTTGGTAGTCAAGAATTCATTTAGTTTCTGCTTTTCTTAGAAGAATTTTATTTCTCCATCAATTTTGAGTACCTTTGCTGGATATAGCAGTTTTGATTGGGAGTTGTTTTCTTTCAGGTTTGGAGTACATCATACCAGTCCCCTCCTGGCTTCCATGATTTGACTTGAGAAGTCTGTAGTGATTTTTATTGTTTTGCCCCTGAATGTCACCTATCCTTTTGCTCCCAAGGCATTTAAGATTCTCTCATTGACCTCAATGTTTGTCATTTTGATTATTATGCGGTGAGAAGTTCTCCTTTGATCTTGTCCTTTGGGGTTCTGAATGTCTCTTGTATGAGGATGTCCATCTTCTTTTCTATATTTTTAAATTCTCAGATATTATTTCTCCAAAGAGGTTTCTAATGCCCTTGGTTTGTGCTGCTAGACATTCTTCAACTCCTATTATCCATAAATTACATCACTTCATATTATTTCATACCTCTTAAATATTCTTGTTGTGTTATCATACTATCTTCTCTATATTGTTGACTTTGTGGTCAGTTTTGAATGTGCTGTCATCTAAGAGTGAGACTTCTATTTTCCATGTGGTATAGTCTTCCAGAGGTAGTTTCTAATGTGGTTTTTATTTCATTTATTGTCTCCTTTATTTCACTCAGGGCCTCTTTTTGGTTTTTATTTAGGGCCTCTATTGATATGTTCTTTCATAATGTGTACATTTTATCTAATTTCATTTCTAATTCCTTTGATCATATTGAAAATCAAAATTCTAACTTCTCTTTCTGGAATTTTCTGCAGCTCAGTATTGGTAATCTTCATTGTTGTTGAGTTGTAGGAGTTTATTGCTTCCTCATTGGTCTTCACTGTCATGTTTTCAGAATTCTCAGGTTTGTATCTCTGTTGTCTTAGCATCCTCTTTCTCTTTGTGTGGGAGTCCTTTGTCTATTTGTTGTCCCTTTATAATACAGTCTATGCTAGAGGTATATATTTGCCTTCATGAATTGGTCTCATATAATCAGACTTTTGAGTTAGTACCCAGAACTTCTTTAACAGGATATAGTCCTTGTTCACTGAAGTCAAGTAGCAGTCTCTGGCTTCAGGCCTCCATTTCTTCCAGGCCCAAACTTAGCAGGGCCAGAGACTATAATGTTCCTTTCAGAGTCCATGGCCAGTTGACTGATATTTAACATCCCAGGCACACCAATGCTGCTATGCTGGTTGCAAACATGTGAAACACTTTGGACTGCTGACATCCAGCTTCCGTGGTCACTCAGCAGGACCAGAGACTATGACATTCCGAGCTTGTGGCCCCATTGGCTGAGGTTTGATGCCCCAGGAACACCACCAATGATCTGCTGGTTGTGATCATGTGGAGCCCTCTCAGCCACTGGCATCTGTTCCCACAAGGTGGAAACTCTCCTGGCTGAGGGGGTGTTGCATTCCCAGCCTGTGTTGTGGCTGTCTGAGTCAAATTGTCCCAGAACACTTCTGTTGCTTTTCCAGCTATGATTACATGAAACCCTGCTGGCCCCTCCCCTCCCTGATTTGGGGGTTCAAACTCCACCAGGGAGAGATTGTACCATTCTGGGGCTTGAGTGGTTAAGTTATTTAGACCCAAGGACACTGCTGCTGTTCTGGGCAGCTGCGATCATGTGAAACCTTGCTTGCCACCGGACTTGGTACTTGTGGCACCAATACCACTAGGCAAGACTTTATAGCCTTACATGCCTTCTGCTCAGTTAGCAGAGTTGTTTTAGTCCAAAGACATCATTGCTAGCAGTCCTGTAGTTATTGCTAGAGATCCCAGAGGGGTGGGGCAAACTGCTGACTCTAGGTCCTGCCGAGTATCCCTAGGGACTGCCTGATAATTCATGTTTCTGCTGTGTTCATCTGTACCCCCACCCCCACCTCTGCAGGGGTTTTTGGCAAACTCACAGACTCCATAGCTTTGGTCATTGCTGCACAAGTCCCTGCAGCGTGTAGGCTCCTCATGGGGTGGTTTGAAAACTCATAGTCTTGAGCTCTGCTGTAGCCACCCACTTGGGGCCCTTTAGGAAGAGTCTACTGTTTCTCAGTCCAGAGAGTTCAGCTGCAGCTGCAGGAGTTTGCTGGGAGATTTGACTAGGTAGTCTGGGGAGTTGTGGTCTTGAGGTATTTGAGCGTGGAGAGAAGAATGCAACTGTTTTTTGGTGTTGGTTCTCTGAAATCACTGGCTCAACAAGATTTAGCTTCTTCTTTGCTGGAGTTGGTCTCTGAGAGCCACTGGGTGCCAGCAGCCACCAGCTCCCACCAAAAGGTGATATTTGAATCACCAAATTAAGTAAAAAAAAGTGAGTTTGTTAAATGTTCTTCCCTTTCTTAACCACATGGGAAATATTTCTTGAAGCCTTTCTCTAAAAACCCTACACGTATACCCAGTCTACCAGAAAACAAAACACACTAAATCAACCTTATGGGAGAGCCTCACCTTGTTTCACCCACAGATTTATCCATTCATCCATTCCACAACTGCTGTGCTCTTTCCTTATACCAGACTTTGGACTAGGCCAGAAGATTCAGAACCAGAAAGAGATACATAAGGGGAGATAGATAAGTAGATGATAGACTATATGGCCAGATAGACACACTAAAGAGCCTGATAGAATTAGGTGGATGGACAGATAATAGAGACAGATAAACGATTGATAGATAATAGGTAGATGACAGGTAGGCAGGGAGGTTGATTGATTCCTTGTGTGATAAGCCAAAGCAGATGTGTCTCTGACCCAACTAGAATCCTCTGACTTTAGCTGTTCCAGTAAACTCAGCTGGCTCCAACTCCCAAGAGCTACATTTTTGTGCCTAGCAGCTTTTTCCAGAATTTTTTAAAGTCACTATACCCACAGTGAGGAGGGACACACACACACACACACACACACACACACACACACACGCAACCCTCAACCAGGGAGTGAATGTCAGGAGTTGGTGCACAGATATTCTGCCCCACCCCACCCCTTGGATAGAAAAGCTCTGCATGTATTACGCTGGTCATAGTCACCCTGTGGGGTTGAGTTTGAGTTTCCCAGTGTTGTATGACTTAATAATTCACCTTTGTTGGCTGCCTTTCCTTTCCTGGCATCCCAAACTTCCCAAATAAACTATTTGTTCTTAAACCCTTGACTCAGGGTATAAGCATTGGACCCAGACTGGGAATGAGGAGGGTGGGTGTAAGTGGCAAGAATTAAGGACTGTTTATGGGAGTAGAGACTCCCTTTCTTCCTTTCTTCCTTCCTCCCTCCCTCCCTTGCTTCCTCCCTTCATTCCTTCCTTTATTGAATTGCTTTGTTGCCCTAGCTGACCTGGAATTCCTGGGCTCAAGCAACTCTCCTGCCTCTGTCTCTGAGTAGCTGAGACTGCAGGCATACACCCCATGCCCAACTTGGTATGCAGATATTAATTAACTTTATTTGTGATTCTAGAATGGGGCAGCAATCTGGACCAAAAATGCATAGGCCGTTATCTTTATAACCAGAGATATACAGAAAACAGGTGTGAGGTATGAGGTACAAGAGAAAACAGAAGGGAGGTAGAGACAACCGGATTGGTTACAGCTCACATGTGACTGATCAGAACATGCTTTGAACAGTCGGCTGCTTGTGATTGGCTGAGACTCAGCTACTTGTGTCAAGAGTAGGTTACAATCTGTTTATACACCCTTAAAATATATAGAGAGATGCCTTTAGGCCAAACTTAACACTTCGGTGTCAAAAATTGTAGCATGCTAGTAAGGCACAGTGGTGTACACCTATAATCTCAAAACTTGGCAGGCTGAGGCAGGAGTATAACAGGTTTGAGGCCAACCTCAGCAACTTAGAGAGACCTTCAGCAACTATGCAAGACCCTATTTCACAATAAAAATGGGCTAGGGGTATAGCTCAGAAGTAGAATGCCTCGAGGTTCAATCCCTAGTACCAAAACAAAACAAAAAAACTTCACAAATTATAGCATGCTTAACATCCCACAGACCCTGGCTGGGCACAGAGAATCAGAAGCGCATGGACATGGCCTCCACTGTGGAGAGCTGGGAGGATGGCTGAAGCAGCTGACAAGATGAGGCGTGGTTGAAGGTCTACTCTGTGAGTTCAGAGGAGGAGAAGTCTCTTCAGGGGAGCCCCGCTGACTTGGTCTCTCCCTCCTCCAAGTGCTATCCTCCCTCAACTCCATCCACCATTCTTCCAGCACTCCTCCTTCATTGTGAGCTCCTCCACCCCTGCCAGTCTTGCTTATGTGCCTCTCAAGGGTCTGTTTCAGGCCCTCTCATGTTTTAATTTATAGATTCTGTCCCGGTGATTATCTCTCCACAGTGTTTCAGTTATCATCTCTAAGACAAAGGTTGCGAATCTACATCTTCATTCCTTAATACTTCTTTATGGTATCCAATAGCATACCTCGCAGAAACCCTCCTAGTGCCTTGCTTTAGATGCAACAGGTGCTTGAAATAGAGTTTATTGGATGGAGGTGGACCTCACTAAGTTCCTGGTGCGTGGCTTTCTTTTTTCTCTTTTTGGTACTGTAGATTGAATCCCGGGGCATTCTCCCTCTGAGCTATACACCCAGCCCTGTTTATTTTTTAACAAGATCTCACTAAGTTGCTGAGGGTCTTGCTAAGTTTCTGAGGCTGGCCTCGAACCTGTGGTCCTCCTGTCTCATCCCCCCAAGTATTGGGATTATAGGTATGCACATCAATCTGCATCGCTTTTGTTAAACCCAACACATTCCCAGCTCTGGATGGATGCATGTGTTGTTTCTCCCTTAGAAAGCCCTCATCCTATGCCTCAGGGACACTGAGTTACATTACTATAGGGACATTGTTGATTGATTGCTGCGTCAATGGCTCCTACCTTGCAATACCTAGAAACTCCCTGCTCCTCCCAGCAGCTGCAGTGGCCTCCTTCATGGAGGCTCACCCTCCACTCAACATAAATCAGGTCCTATCTAACCCTCTGTGTACTTTCTTCTCAGGGTAAATACCATGTTTCATAACTAGATATTTACTTGTGTGAAGACATGGACCATATCTATGTTGCTCACTGTTCTATAAAGAATTCTTATGATGTCTGTGGTGTTGTAGAAACTCAACAACTGTTTGCTGAATGAATGAACTGAAAAACAACCCTCCAGTCACTCACCTTTCATTCTGCACCTGAGAGACTCCAAATACAGTACTGGAGAGTGGAGGATGGGGATGCATACAACATAGTTCCTGCCCCCAAGAGACTCACAGTCTGGTGCAATGTGGAAAAGTCCTATATCGCAAATATGCAAAGATATGGAGACAGCAAGGAAGCGTGAGAAAGAGCAGGGTAGGAGTGGGTGCCTAGGGCGGAGAAGGGGGGAAGAGAACTGAGGATCATGAACGAGCTGGCCTCACCCTGCCGCCCCAGGAGGCCCAGCAGCCTATACCACCACTCAGCCCATAAACTGGCACTACATAAAACCGAGTTCCTAAGATGCAATGGTATAATGATGACATAAAGGTTTCATGGGCAACGTGGGCTGTGACCAAAATTTCTCTACAAGAAAATCAATAGAAACAGAATTACCAAGGCGAGAGTGAACATCTCATCACTTGCGGCAGGACAGAGTTGGCATTTATAGCCAACAAAGAGAGCTCACTGCAAAGTGTGAGAAATCCTGTTTCCTTTAGAGGGTGACTTTACCATCAAGAACAGCAGAACCCCAGAGACCGTGCCATGAGAATCCTATTGATGGCTGGAGATAAAACCATGGGAGCTTATACATCAAATCTCTCACTTCTCTCTATTGCTGAAGGCTCATGATCTGCTAAGACAAAGTCATAAAGAGTCAATACCTCAGACAAATCCAGAAATAAGGTGGTTTCAGTTAGCTTTTGTGGTATTAACAAACCACCACAAACTTAGTGACTTAAAAAAACAAATATCTATGATTCCAAGGTGGTGGTCTGGGCTGGCTCAGGGCTGTCTAGGAAACCCTCACTCCTGTGTCCATGACAACGGAGGCAGCAGGAAGGGCACACCCACATGTCTCTCATCATCACCCAGCCAATCCAGCTCACGCGGTGGTGGTCACAGGCTCCTAAGAGCAGATGGAAAGAGTGAGATCCAATGTGAGAACTTCAGATCTTTGCTTGTGACCCACTTGCTACTGGCATTTCAGCAAAGTGAGTTACATGGCTTAGCCCAGAGTCACTGTAAGAAAGGATTAGCAGGACTGGGGCTGTAGCCCAGAGGTCAAGCACATGCCTAGCATGTGTGAGGACCTGGTAGAGAGAGGAGAGAGGAGAGAGAGAGAGAGAGAGAGAGAGAGAGAATTTATTACCCAAGCATAAGTAAAAGGAGAGAAACCACTGTGACCATTTTTGCACACAATGTACTGCAAAGATAAATGAAGAACATGTGTCCATCAACAGATGAATAAATAAAGAAACAGTGGTATATACACACAATGGAGTTATACTCAGCCATAAAGAAGATCAAAATAGGTCATTTGCAGAAAAATGGGCGGAACTGGAGAACAGCATGCTAAGTGAGATCAGCCAGACACAGAAAACCAAGGGCTGCATGTTTTCTCTCATAAGTAGAAGCTAGAGAACAAAAAAGGAAAGAAAGGGAATTCATGAAAATAGGAGAGACCAGAAGAGTCATGGAAGGGGATCAGGGGAGGGAGAGGGAGGGAAAGGGAAGGTTTGGAGAAGGACACAAACCAAGTCATCTTGTGTGCATATATGAATGTGTCACTGTGGATCTATCATGTGAAATTACAATGAACCAATAGTGTGTGTGTGTGTGTGTGTGTGTGTGTGTGTGTGTGTGTGTGTGTGTTACTAGGGATTGAACCCAGGGGCATTCTACCTCTGAGCAACACCCTCGGCCCTATTTTATTTTATTTTTTATTTTGAAACAGGGTCTCACTAAGTTGCAGAGGGCCTCACTAAATTGCTAAGGCTGGCTGCGAATCTGCAATCCTCCTGTTTCAATCATTTTACCTCCTTCAATAATTATTGTACCTCCAAGTACAATCATTTTTTTAAAGAACATGTAGAGAGAGCACTCTCATGATAACACAGTCAGAGTCTAAGTGTTTGATCTTAGAAAAATTTCTCACCCAAGCCCCCCTGGTTCTCGTAGTTCCACGTAGCTAGCTATAGAGCTAGCTCCCATCACCCACCATGCTGACCAGCGCAGAGTGGGCGCCAGTCAGCTGTTGACTAATGGCAGCTTGACTTTCAAAAGGTCAACATACAACACCCCCTTTTGTTCCCACTTAAATTCAGAACAAACCAAAAGGTGGTCAGAGAAGGAAGGAGATACTGTGATTGAGGTTTGTTTCTGCTCTCGTGCCCACTACCATGGGCCGTCCAAGGGCACCCTTCTGGTAGAATCCATTCTGCAGGGGAGCAGAGAATAAGGTTTTTGCAGGGGGACTCAGAGGAAGAAAGAAAAGACTGAGTCCGGAACATAACACCTGCACCCAGCGGGCTCTGCTCCATCATCCTCCCCAGCCCTCCTGGGTGACGGCCAGCTTTTTATTTCTTAGCATAATAGGTATGATCATCAAATCTCCCATCGGTCAGGCATAGAGCTTTCCAGGCAGTTCTGTTTGTTTGTTTTTGTGGTACTGGGAGTTGAACCCAGAAGCATTCTACCTGCGAGCTGCACCCCCCCACACCAGCCCTATTTTATTTTTTATTTTGAAACAGGGTGTTGCTAAATTGCCCAGGCTGGCCTTGAACCTGAGATCCTCTCCAGGCAGTTCTGATTGTAGCATATGTGGCCATTCTTCTTGTGGACTCCTGCTAGGGTTGCTGGTGGGTGCTGGGACAATGTAGCCTAGTCACAGTAAATCCCAGGCACAGGAACTGGTTGCAGCAATTTGCTACCCCAAGGCAGCTGTCCTTTGTTGTCATCTTGTCTGTGGCTGTGCTGGAGCTATGTTGTGCTAAAGGTAACCTAATGGCTGAAACAAGCTGATCTTACCTGGGTTCAGAAGCTGACCTCACCCGGTATCACTGGCTGACCTCAACTGGTTTCACTGGAACTGACCCCCTCTGATTTCACAAACTCAGCTCCCTGAGCCTTGCAGATCTCCCGGGCTTCACTGACCCCTCTCCTGTAAACAGTACGCCCACCCTGCCCTTCAGGGCTGACACCATTTTGGTCTCAGCCCATCTGCTGACAGATGTCATTATTAAATTTTGCTCCAGATCCTCATCCAGCCTGGTTCCTCTCAGCATTCGACCTAACAGTGGGTAGTGTGGACTTTGTCCCCAGACGTCTCCAAAGTAGAAGTGAACTCCAAAGCTATTCTCCACCAGAGGCTGAAAGTAAACTTGCTCCTCTATTTCCTAATCCAAATGATGTCCAGCCACACTGCTCATTATAGCTTGTCAAAGACTTACAAGGACCTTAAACACCTAAAGATAGTTCAGTCATAAAATGTCAACGACATATGGGTAGATGCTCCAAATTTGAATATAAAAATCCCTCCCATTATCAACTTTCCAGAGAAGTTAAACTGAAACAAAATATAAATCAGTCTTCAAAATCTAATTGTGTTCTGAAATTCATAGCCATAGGATTTATAGTTGAAATTTTTCATGAAAAATTATATATTCACATGCAGTGTTAGCCAATAACATAAGAAGATTCAGTATATTTTTTCTAGATTTTTCCCAGCGATACAATCTTACCACCTAGGCATTGAAGCTGATACAGTCAAGGTGCAGAACACTGTCATATTTCACAAAACCCCTCAGGGTGAGCTTTTATAACTACAACCACCTTCCTCACACCCTAGCCCCTCTTTAATCCTTGGCAACTATAAATTTGTCCTTGAGTTCTATTTGTTCATTTCAAGAATATTACATTAATGGAACTGCGTGGTTCATAACATTATAGAACAGGGGTGTCTTAATCAGCAGCAGATTCCTCTACGTTGTTGCATGTGTCAGCATAGTTCATTTTATCACTGCCTAGTATTCCACGATATGGATGTACCATAGTTTGTTTCATCATTGACCCATTGAAGGAAAATAGGGCCATTTCTAGTTTGGGGCTATTTCGAGTAAATCAATATAAATAAAAATTCATATATAGGTTTTTTGCCTGAATATCAGTCTTCCTTTCTCTGAGATAAATGCCAGGAGTTCCATTACTGGGATGCATGTTTAGTATTTTACGAAACTACCAAACAGTTCTCAAGAGTAGCAGTGCCATTTACATCCCTGCGACACTGTGAGAGTGGCCCAGGGTGGCATTTACTGTTGCCACTGTTTTTTGGTTTTGTTTTGCTTTTTGTTTTTTTTTATTTTTAGACATTCTGATAAGTATATAGTGATACCTCATTGTGGTTTTAAATTTGCATTTGCCTAGCGGGTAATGACAGTGAACATCCACATATACCCTGGTAAATGTCTTTTCATGGTTTTGCTTATTTTCTGATTGGATTGTTTCTTCTTGTATTTTTTGTTGTTGTTGTTGGTTTTTTTTTTTTTTTTTTTTTTTTTTTTTTTTTTTTTTTTTTTTTTTTTTTTTTTTTTTTTTTTTTTTTTTTTTTTTTTTTTTTTTTTTTTTTTTTTTTTTTTTTTTTTTTTTTTTTTTTTTTTTTTTTGCTGTTGAGTTTGAGAGTTCTGTTTGTATTTGAGCTACAGTTCTTTGGTGGACATATACTTTGCAAAGTTTTTCTCTCATTCCAAGGGTTGTCTTCTTATCCTCTTCCTAGGCCTTCTTTCACAAAGCAAAAGTTTTTCATCAAATTTATGGCTGTTTCCAGAACTATACATTTTGTGTCAGGTCTAGGAACTCTTTTTCCATAGCCCTAAGATCAAAGACGCTCTCCTGTATTTTTCTAAAGTTTTATAGTTTTACATTTTACATATATACTCATGATTCAATTTGAGTTAATTTTTGTATGAGCTGTGAGATTTGGGTTGAGGTTCATCTTTTTACCATGAATGGTGAATTCCTCCAGTACCATTCATTGAAAGACAATCGCCCCTCCTTTGAATTTCTCTTGCACCTTTATGGAAAATCAGTTGGGCATATTTGTGTGGGCCTTTTACTGGGTCCTCTACTGTGTTCACTTATCTCTGTGTCTAAGCCCCTCCAGGACCACTCGGTCTTCAGTACTGAAGCTATACGACAAGTCTGAAGTTGGGTAGGGCATAATTCTTCACTTTTTCCTTTCTCATATTTACTTTAGCTATTCTA